>VDFB02330010.1:0-45392 GCA_007258455.2 Sequoia sempervirens | reverse complement strand
TAAAATAGTGATCCCTCGCCTTGAGATCCATAGGGAAATGAGGTCTCTCTTCTCTATCAGTAGCAAGATGGCTGGAGTACTTAGATAATGAAACCAACTATGAATCCTCATCATTCACATCATAGGAGGGGTCCTCTGACACCTTTCTCTTACCCTTCTTCTAAGGAGAATCCCTAGATTTTCCTTTTCCCTTGTCAGTAACCCTATCCTTAGACGACGATGTCTAGTATGGTAGAGCCAGCATGGCTTTAAAATGATCGTAAATAAGGACAAGCAGTTCTTCATGAATAATAGAGTACTTGGTAGGGTTCTATCTATGGATTTTCAAACTGTCACTCAGAGAAGATGCAAGATAAAAAGGAAAAGAAATCTTGACCTAGTGCCTGAAATGATTAAGGAGGACGAAATGATACCTAAAGACTTTGGTATAATGGCTATCCAGAGTGACATACTCCATCAGCACATTCAATACCCTCCTCCAGTGTGAGACAATTCTGTCTGAATCATAGTAACTTCTGGAAGTCCTTCATAACTCCTCCCTCTCAATGTATGACTTAGGAAACTTGTTGACCGCTTCATCAGATTGCTTCTTGTCCCTATAGAATTTGATACCCTTCGTTGAGAGGCCCATAACCTCAGAAATTAACTGTTCATTGCTGACCACTTGTCTTCCAAACAAGTTTAACTCACCATCCTTCCAATATTTCACAAAAACCCTAGTAACCTCTGGGTCCCAGCCATGGAGTTTCTCAATGAAGATAGTAATGCGACCATTATCCAACTTCTTCTAGAGCTTCGGATTTCCCCTTAACTATTCCAGAGCTTCGTGGCCCTTATGTTGATGTTTGTATTAGACAAGATTTCCACCAACATTGTGAAGGTATTAACAATACATATCCCTTTGCCCCAGGTCATAATAACCCTTTGATCCATAGCCACTGAATATGACTTGTCATGAACACATGATATTTCTATTGGTTCCCTCTATTCAAGAACATGAATTGTTTGTTTTGATTTTATGATATCTTTATTTGTTGATTCCGCTTCAAAAGATGTTGGTGATGATTCAGAAGAGGTTGATGATGCACAATCACTATAAGAATTAGGAATCTCAACCATTGCTTTCTCTTGTGTGGGAATATAAAGAGTGGGAGACTCTTGGTTTGTATGAAGAATGTCTATATGTCCATCCAAAGAAAGCATCTCATTGGTGGAATATGGTGGGTCCTTGAAATTTTGGAAGGATTAGAGAATGCTCATTAAGTCATGATAATTCTTTGAGGATTTGATCTCTTCAGCATGACTTGCAGTTGGGCAAATATTAAATAGAGATTGGAAATCGTTATGTATTTCATGACCATATTATGGGGGAATAGTATCTTGATCTTAACTTAGTTCAAAACAACTTTTGTTATCCTCTAGACTATGTTGTTGACATGACTCTTGGGTAGACGATGTATCATTGATAGGAGAAGCTTCACAAGCCATAAGGTCTATAGATGGAGTATGAAAAACTTCTTTTTTCCTTGGAACTTCTTCAACGTGGCCAATTACGGAGTCATACAAGGGGTAATGTGGCTATCTAAAAGATACATGATTCCATTTTGATATGAAACATTGCTAGGCATTGTTGATTGATCTTGAATCTATTTTAAGAATGTTTCTTGATGCTTCTATGATTCCTCTTCTTATTATGGATGAGCTCAACTTAAATATGTGCTACTGTGGTATCATGGGTATGGTTTATGTTATTAGAACTTCATGCATTTCCCATTTCTTTTGCTTTTCAATGATCAGGCATAAGGGTTTTGTAGATCTGCAAGTTGATATTTGGATTTTTGATCAACCTCAAGGTCTCCTTGTTCAATAAGATCTTGAACAAGGTGTTTGAGTCTAAAAAAAATTTGTGTATTATGACCTTTGTATCAATGAAATTCACAAAAGTGGTCTTCTCTATAGCTAGGAGGTTTGACTTGTGGCCCTTGATAGCTTGAGAAATCTGGGAGTATGATGAGGTTGGATTGGATCAACTTCTTCAAAACTATGTCCATGGGTTCCCCTAAGGGAGTGAATTGTCGTCTAGGTGCATTATTATTTGTTCTTTGTGGTGCCCTTTGTGTATTCACAACATTAATTGTTGATTGATTTTTTTTCTTGTTTGGTTGCATGTTTTGTCATGTGTTCATTGATTGGGTGTTTGATTGTGGTGGGGCACTTATGACCATTTTCAAATCAACAACACCATCATTAGTGACATTCTTGTTTTTGTTCCAAAAGCGAGACTTGTCATTATAACTAGATGATGGTTAATTATCCTTGTATGTTTGTGTGTGCCCTTGTGCTATGAGGGCTCTCTCAATGTTAAGAGCCTTAGGGATAAGTTGATCATATGTTGTGACACATTGCATATTTAATTGGAAGGATAACTCTCTGTCAAGGTTATCAATAATGGTTCCTATTTGTTGTTCTTCAGGCATGAACCATTTTCTTTGTTGTCTTTATACCTCCATCGTTGTAAGAAGGTTGAAAATGATCCTCCTTTGGCTTGTTTTAGGTCATACAACTCCTCCAAGATTACATCCATATCTAGATTGAACGAGAAGTGATCTATGAATAGATCTATTATGTATTGGAATTTTTCGATTCTAGAAGGTAAGTAGGAGAACCAATTGTTTGCGAGGCCAGCTAAGCTTCATGGAAAGAACCACACTAAGATAGGAATCATTGTAAGCTACTTCCATGCATGACACATAGAACTCTCTGATGTGGTTCTCAAGATTTCCTTTTCCTTTGTACTTGTCAAAGTTTGGTATCTCAAATCCTAGCAGGAATGGAACCATGGCAATGTTCCTATCAAAGGGGTAGGGGCACAAGTCACGTTGGGAAAATGATCTTTTCATCTTTACCACTTGAATGTATTGTATTTGTTGTGAGCATATTTTGACTTGTGAGGAAAAATCATCTTGTGTATTAGGTGGTGGAACATACATGTTTTGAGGTAGCATGGTTGATGAGTTGAATGTGTTATGTGGTGTATGTGGGGGGTTGACTTGTATGAATGGTGATGGTGGTGGGGTGACGTATGTTCCTTGTGCATTGGGGTTCAAGGCGTTTTGTTGCATGTTCATGAAGGGTTGTTGGAAACCTTGTTGTTGTGTAAGGAACACTTTTTGATATGCATGTTGTTGTTGTTGTGCCAACAATGCTTGTTATTGGGATTTTTGTTGTTGTTGTAATACTTGTTATTGTTGTTGTGCTATTTTTTGCTATTGCGCTATCAATGCTTTGTTGTTGGGATTGATGTTTTTGTAGGGCTTGTTGATGGGCTTGTTGTTGCAAGTCTTGTCCTTGTTGTGCTTGGAGTTGTTGCAATGCTTTTTGGTAGGCTTGTTGTGCTGCATGCAATGTGATGCTATATTGATTGGTCGTGTTTGGATTTTGAGGTGGATTTTGGTGAATGGTTTGAGATGATGTGTTGATGGGTTGTTGGGGTGGTTGTTGTGTGATGAGAGTTTGGGTAATAGATGGTTGATTTGGATTTGAAGTGTTCAACCCTTGTGAGATTTGACTTTGGGATGCTTGGGATGTTGTTGATGGTGTTATTAATGGTTGAGATATTTGATATGAGGCCACTTGGTGTTGCGATGTTAGTGGCATGTTTGGATTTGGATTGGGTGTGATGGATGAATTAATTTGATTTGTTGTGTTTGGTGGATTGGTTTGATTGGTTTGATTATGGGCTAATGTGCTTGATGAATTGATTTATTTTGCTAGATCTTGGATCACTGTGCATGATGGAGTTATGATAGGGACATGTGGATACATTTGTGATGTTTTCCCTTGTATGAGTGAAGATGAAGCATCTAGGGTGCCCACTTTTCCAAATAGATCCACTTGAACTTGTGGAACATTAGAAACATAACCTTGTGTAT
Organism: Sequoia sempervirens; assembly: GCA_007258455.2. Lineage (NCBI taxonomy): Eukaryota > Viridiplantae > Streptophyta > Pinopsida > Cupressales > Cupressaceae > Sequoia > Sequoia sempervirens. Next base: position 41,460 of record VDFB02330010.1, on the reverse strand, counting down.
CTTGGGTATAGGATGGTATGGCATGAAAAGTAGGTGCTACGTTCTTGTCATGGAATGTGAGTGGTACATCTGGATGTAGATCAATTTGGGGGGTGTTGGTGTTTGAGATACTCAAGAGTGTGTTAGCTTCCATTTTTTTCTTATTGATGAGTGGGTTCCCTTGAAGTGCTTGAAGTAATGAAATCCCTTTTATGGTCATGGGTTGACTTGGTGCATGTGATGATGGTGGTTGGGAAATGGATTGGACCACATTTGGAAATGATGGTATAAAAGGTGTTTGGGGAACGGTCCCAAAACGTTGCTCAATGATAATGCTCACATCAAATGTAGAAGGGAGTTTAGCCCCTTCTTTTGCCAACTCCAACATGCATTGGGTGGGGTTTAATTTCATTACGGTGTTGACAAGATGATGGGTTCTAGGATATTGTATTAGTTCAAACAACTCATCATGGGCCATCCCTTGGTAATTGTTTGTAACATCCACTAATTGGTATCCTCCCTCTTGAGAATCTTGAGGTGGTTGAGGGGGATTAGGTAGAGGGTTTGTAGATGCTCTTAGGTCAAATTCAGTTTGGATTAGGTCACTCATGGTAGATGTTTCCTTGTTTTGTTCCATGTTCTTCTTTTGTTGTGATCTTCTTTGGACCATAAATTTTTAGGATCAACCTTAGGAATATGTGATGGACTTGGTATTGTTTGAATTCTTTAGTTGATACAGATTTAGGTACAAAAAGAACCTTGAGATTGTCTTAGGATCAAGGACGATATGTAAGATGAAGGGGTGAATGATACGGGTGTTGAACTTTAAGAACTTTGGTCAATACTAGAGTTATGGTTTGATTTTGATGTTTTGATTGGATAATGAACTTGTGAATCCATAGATGGACTTGTGACCTTAGGATAAACTTGTTCAAAGGATTGTTAATTTAACTAAATGTATGAGAAAAGATTCATTCTCACACATCTAACTAAACAAGGTGATTTTGAGTTGGTTTAATGATTTACCCAAGTCTAGAATGTTGATATTTCCATAGCTCTAAAGTTTTTTGTGGGATAGAATGATAAATTTTTTGGGATGGATGAAATGATTGATTTGATCCTAAATGAACCTAAGAGGTACTTTGTTTACAATACCAAGATAGTGAAGAACATGCTTTACCCTACACAGTTCAAACCAAAGGACCAATGTTTGTTTGGAAGACCATTAAGACAAAATATAAACAAGCAAATGTGTGGGGTTCAATTGATTTAATATTGGTTAATGAATTTCTTTTACCCTCATTCTACAAAGTTCATCATGTGAAAATCAAGTAGCTAAGGTCATAGTTCCCTAGGTTTACTTTGGAATTATGTGAATTTAGATATAAGTCTAAATATTTAGAAGCCTCTAAAGATAAAATCCTTAGGGACAAGCAATAATAGTGGGATTTTCAAAAGTATTCACATCAAATCCAAAGGGTTTAAAATCTCAATGATTGTTCAATGCTTATTTTTTGTTGTTTTAGAACCAAGCAATGTGTTTTGATAGATCACAAAAGACAATCTTCACAACCTAGAAAAGGTAAGTATCTTTGACAATGGGCTTACCTCATGCCCCGAAGGGATGATTTTACATGCAATTAATGGAGTGTAGAGGTATGTTAAGAATGAACTCTTAAACTCTACACCTCAACCAAAAATTGGACTTGGTAAGTAACTTCTTGGAAGTAAATTCTAATGCACCATTCTCAATGAACATTTTGAAAAACAAGGATGGCCTCTAAACAAGGTTTGTAATGATAATACTTGGGTGGACTGGCACTCTACATGCATCTAGCAAGCCACCTAAGGCTCTAACCAATCATACTAGGGTACTATAAGATATACCCACATACGGGTGAGTACCTTCCTCTTTTGGACGAGCACTAAAAGACATAACTCATACTAGTTAGGACTTGACTTTAGTCTTATCCTATTTATATAGCGATCCGTGTTTGGTCGCTTTCGAGTCATAAGTGAGTTCTCCTTGCTTCGTATGTATCTCACAAATAGGCCCATCTACTAAGATGACTCAAAATGAAATTTCCACTTGGATGGAAATTTGATAGCATAAAGATTGTAAAATTTAAAGTGTTTCTCTTCACCCAAGATTGCACAAAGCGCAAGGGGAGAGGATACACACTTAAAATTCCACACAAGCAAGATCACTCACACAAGTCACTTGTTGTTTTTAATCCTTCATAGCAATGATGAATTATTTTTAAGCACCAAACTAGATGTGAAGTTGTTTAGTTCAATTTTAACCAAAGATTGCAATGACTAGTAAGTGAAGGGTTCAATTTAAACCAACTTTGAAAACAACATTGCAATGGTTAATTTTAGAGCCCAATTGACAACTAGTGTTCTAGAGCATATGTCCTAAAGCACTATCACAATGAGCATTAAATGCTTTTCAACTTTTAATTCAATGCTTTATGCTCTTCTAACAATAGCGTCACTAAAAATTATAGTGTCTCTCTAGTGAAAAATAGTGTTGCTCTACATAGAAACAAGGAGCACAAAGGCGTTAGTATAAAAAAATGCATTGCTATATTTAAAATAGAAAGTAGTTTTAAAATCATGAAAGCATCACAATAAATGAATGCAAACTACTATATCTAAAATTAGAAAGTAGTTTCAAATTCATGAAAGTGTCACTATAAACGAATGTGATGCTATATCTAAAATCATAAAGAAGTTTTAAATTCACGAAAGCATCGCTATAAATGAATGTGTGCACTATATCTAAAATCAAAAAGCAGTTTTAAATTCATGAATGTGTCACTATAAATGAATGTGTCACTATAATACAGATGCATAGCTCTTCCAAATCACATGGTGTCACTACGTCCCAAAAACCTACAAGTCATGAAAAAACTCAACAAAAAAATGTCAAATTTGATGTTTCAATCCCCCCTTCTAGTGCCAAAATGTGAATGCAACTTTGTACCTGCGCTAAACATGAACAAACACATAAGAATTAGTCATATTAGCATGTACAAATCACATTCCCTATGAAATACTTGGAAATTACAAAGCATGAAACAAAACACAATAAAACATGAAAGAGCATGAAATATGTGAATGAAACTAAACTAAGTAACCCCAAACGTCATCCCATAGGGGGATTGGTACCAATTTGATGTGGAAAGTGGCCCTTTCCCAATCCCTAAGTTGAATAAGCTTCAAGATTTGATGCAATAAGATAGTTGATAAAAACTCAAAAGATGAAAAATGTATGTGGGTATGTGCAGAATCATGATGGGCCAAAAAGTGGTGATATGATGGGTATGTGTAGGGTATGTGGTGACGAATTTTTTTTTACCAAAAATTGATGAAACAAAAAGGGTTTTTAAAGAATATTATTAGCTTTCCACCAATATAGATTATGTTTTACTTTGAATTTAATAAATAATTATTATTCATTTTCTATTTGAATTACCACTAAACCCATTGATAGGTTGGGATTGAAAAACATATATAGCTTTCAAACAAAGATCACATTTTTGAATCTGAAACATGTGCCATCTAGATTTGGTAATACTATAGGATTAAAAAAACTCACCTTGCCTTTAACGGCTTATGCACATTATTAAAGTTTTCATATTTTAAAATTTGTAATAAAAAAATTCATAATCAAATTATTTACTCTGGAAAAAATTACAAAAATATTCATCACATCGGGACATGAGTCCTCTACTTATATCTAAAACCTTATAAAAAAATATTTATCATTTTATTATGGTTAGGGTGGTTAGGCATACACCTACTTCTTATTTTTTCCTTGAGATTTAAGTGCTACTGCATTGAAATTTCAAATTTTCACCAAATAGATTTTTGTTTTTATAAATAAACCTAGTAGTTTAGAAACTAAATTCAATTTTCTATAGATTCCATTCTTACATATTTTTGAAATAATATACATAACTTATTCAAATTTTTACGTCAAGTTTCCTAACTCTGATTTTTTTGAATTTTCGCCACTTAAGGGCCTATTTTTTCCATGATCCTGCACATACCCATGTGATTGTGGATGAAAATGTGTAGCATAACCATGCATGAGATGATGGTTCCATTTCCAATAGAAGAGACTTCTATTTATAAGACTCAAGTGTTGGAAGAAGAGGTGAAATTAGGCAATTTGGGACTTAAATGAGGTTCAATAGCCTTGTGACAAGTGTCACAAGGCTAAGAGAAGCAATAGGGATATATGCCTCACACAAGTGTTTGCCATCTTGGGAGAAGAGATGTAAGAAGTTAAGGCATAGGTGGCTTGTGTAAGACAAATGTAAGAGGCCATTTAAGGAATGTGGGTGAGAATGTAAGAGACAAGATGGCATGTAAGAGGCCATTTAAAGCCTTTTGTAAGAGATAGGTGGCTCTAATAAGAGCATTAAAGCCTTTTGTAAGAGACATTTAATATTTGGGAGGGAAATTCAAATGGAAGAGTTATTGAGAGAATATTCCAAGAGGATATCCTTTTGTGAAGATAAATAGCCAATTTAATTAATTTGAATAAATTAATTTCATGTGCAAGTGGAGTTAATAAACCATAGGTTTATTTAACTAGGATGAAGTTAAAAGCTAGAGGATTGGCTAATGAAGATTAGCAGGTGATTTAAGGTTAATTAATCTAGAATTAATTAATCTTAGGTGGGTTAGGGGTTGAAAGGAGGAAAATTATTGTTGACTATGGTTTAGGACATAGAACAACAATCTTGTACACTTCTCATTCAAGGAAACCCTAGAGATCTCAATGCAAGGATGAAGTAGGGGAAAAAGATCTTGCAATAGGGTGTCCTAGGGTATGATTAATGACTAAAGAGGGGTTCAACACCAAGCTAGGGCTTGGAAAGACTAGCAATATGCAAGATCTAATGATTAAACCTAATGATATGCAAAGCTTCACTAAATTACCTAGAAATGAATACAAAACATAATATAAAACTAGAAAAGTACAGAGGGGCACCTGGAAAGTTGTAGCAACTTGAGTGAAGTCTTGAAATGTTGAAAACATTGAAATTAATATAGACTAGGACTCATACACCTGGCTGGGAAATTTAGTCCCAAGTTAGGGTTTTTGGGAAAGAACAAAAATTTGGCAAAGAAAAGTTTGAAACTCCTAAAATTTGTAAATTTTATTGTACTGGGACTCATACACTAGAAGTGGCATATCGATACTACTTGGATTTTTCAGAGAATCGAGACCTGAATCTACTCTTCAACATTTTCTCTATATTCTCAACCTGGTTTCCAAATTTGAAATATCTAATTCTGCTTTGTAGATGCATTCCAATGATATTCTAAACAAGGTGACAACTTAGACAACTTTGAACACTTGATAAATTATTTCCAATCTTTTCTCCTTAGGGTTTCTTCAACTTAGACTTGAAAATCACACACTAAAGAGAGGGAAATATGTTGTTTTGTTAGTGGATAGGGGTTTGCCTTGGTCAAACCCCGTTTTGGTAATCAAACCTTGTAATGAAATGAAATGAAAAGGAGGAATGATGAATAAACAATATGCAATGTTACAACTCACCAAACCCTAGGAATAAAGTGTTGCAAACATGTATGAGACAACTCAAATAGATGTAAATCTTGACTCTTGCTTGAATTTAATAGATCTTGAATTGAATACTTTCTTGAATCATAAAACCCTACATCACAATTGTTAGCTCAAAAACAAACATGATGCATGATGACTTTGACATGATGCTTGATACTTGAATGATGCTCTAAATCATTTGATAATCAGCTCTTAAATTCTCTTGAATTCTCTTGCAAACTCTTGAATGCTCTTGTAATCACCAATTTTCTGTTAGGAATGCTCTCGTGAAATTCTTAGGTGAAAATGAGTGAAATAAACTTGTAGTTATACTTGTTTGTGCCAAATTTCCAAAAATTACAACACTACAAGCTGACATAAGATCTAGGAGAATAAAATCCTACCAAGAATTTGAATTTAATTTAATTTGAAGCCACATGGGACTCATATGCCAGAAGTGGCGTATGAGTCCCATTAGGCTAGGCTATGTGACACATATTTCAAGAAATGCTTAGATTCATGTGAAATCAGGATCAGGGCCCCAAAACCTAGGTGGGAATCATACACCCAAGGTGGTGTATGAGTCCTAGATCACTAAATCTAGGTCATACAATCTAAAAAGACATGAATTATGCTTGGATGTTGATTATGTCGGTATTATCCTCAGAAAGATATATTAATTAAGGCTTGTGGATGTAAAATAAGGCCAATTAAAGCATAAAGAAGCCCAATTAATAATGAAAACCGTAGATTAGTGTGAAAGTGTGGTGCAACACTTTACAGCACCCTAAATAAGGCACAAATAAGGTTCATTTAGTTCACAAGGGCCCAAACAAGTGTGAAAATGTAATGGACGACATTTTTTGACACTACATTTAGCCCCCACTTTAGTGAGAGGAGGAACTTGCTTCAAACTCACACTAAAGTAGAAAAATTGCATCAAGAGGGGTCCAAGTATACCAATTCTAGTAGGATAGGATGAAAATGATCAAGAGGGTTGTGCAAGCCCCTAGGATCAAGGTCCTATGGAAAACCAACATAGGAACAAAAGAGCACACATGAAAAATGATATAAGGAGCAATAACAAGGCACAAGCATACACTGTCAAAGACAAAGATAAAAGAAAAACAAAACAACAAAGGTGGTGGATCAAGCTTCGACCATTTTTCTCGCATGTTGTGGATAAAATCTAAGTTGTTTTTTTTGAAAAGTGCACGCTCACTTTGAGGTAATGAAACTTTAGGTTGTCCAGTGGGTGAGTATCCAAAAGGTGAGACACATATGTACATGGCTGATATGCGCTCACACACACAAGCAAGTGGCTATGGGAAAGTCACAACTAAGTTCAGCTTCCAATTCTACTAGACCAAAGCTATACCTCCTAATGACTTCAAATGATAATGCACCACACAAAAATGAACTTTGAGCTTCATGAGGCAAGCAAAGCTTCATATGCTTGAAACTCATGAATAAACCAGATGGCTCCATAGGAAAGAAAAGTGTGTTATGCAAGGTGGCCATATAACCGAAATTGTAAATACCAAAAATAGTGTAAGGAACATTCAAAGGATTCTTGCTTAGTTCATGTAAGGTCTTAACTTAGGGGACATCGTGCCTAATGTCTCAAAGAGAGGACCAACTGAAGAATAGAAGATTCACAACTTAGGGGATGTAGTGTGTCACATCAAGCCACTAAAAGGAATATAATATACTAAGAGAGATCATGCTCTTGAATAACATCACACCCAATGTCACCACAAAGCAAAAGAAACATCGTAAGAAGTAAGAAGACTACACCATGAAACATGAGAAATGCAAAAGAATAATGCCAATGTATGCACTCACTTTAAAGAAATTGTTAAAAACCATGTTGTGAGCAATTACTTTCAAGTAGTAAATGATAAATGCTAACAATAAAGAGGACATGAGAGCTTATTTGGAAATCCCTATTGCAAGTCATATGTTCCAAATGAAGCTACGTCATGCAAAAGGAAAGAGAGGGGTTGCCCCAAAAATCAAACTCCAAACACATGATGGATCGATGGATTTGGGGTCAGTATGTTCTTGCTACAGTATTTTTATAGAGATCAGAACTGTCATCATTCCCCAAATACTCATAGAACTAGAAGAATTACACAAAGAGAGTGAAAACAAAGAAAAAACCTTTCGGGTCAACATGGAAGAGACCTGGATGTCTCAACGCCTTGCATCATCCCCAAAAGGAAAAAAAAAAGACAAAGAAAAGATAAAGAAAATATTTTGGTTCAACATGGAAGAGACATGAATGTCTCAATGCCTTGTGTCATCCTTGAACCGGAGATAAAAATGGGAAAATGGGATGGAAAATTCCCACTCCTATTTTACCTTGGCTACTTAATTATGTCCTAGGAGTCCTAATTGGATTGAATATCAACCTCATAAGGTGATTCAATTCTCAACAAGGAAGACCTACGAAGGGGTTCCTAAGCTATTAGGGGTTCACCACCAAGCAAATGCTTGGAAAAGAAAAATAAGCATTCAACCTAAAAAACCTAGTAATGCAAGCTAAATGAAGGATATAAATGATGAAATAATGCAATAGGAAGTTATGATATGTGTACCTAGGAAGTCTGGAAATATGATGAGGATTCTAGAAATGTAAAGAAGTTGTCAAAATGAGTTATGGAGGACAAAGACACCCTTACTGTTGTCTTAGTTCCGCTATTGTTTTTCGAGGAAGATGCAGAATCTTCAGATGCCAGAACTAGATCTAGAAGAACTTTTAAAAAATGCCCTTGGGAGGACTAAGATGCCTAGGTGGCGACTTAGTCTCATCTAGAATTTCAGGAATCTTTGGATGTGGTCCTGAGGCTTGATGTCTGCACTTTGTTCTTCTCTAATCTCAAGTTTTGAAACTTCCAGATTCGGCCTGTAAGTGAGTTTCCATGAAGATGACAACTTTGCAATGCAACTTTGCAACTTTTCACTTTCTACTTCAAAGGATCTTCAAGTCTTCAACCTAAATCTGCAATCACAAATGTATGCAAGAGGAGAAAAACTTGTTGATTGTTAGTGAATGGGGGTTTTCCTTGGTCAAACCCCTTGTTGGTAATTAAACCTTGAAATGAAATCAAATGGAGGGAAATAATGAATAAACAACATGCAATGTTACAAATCACCAAAACTTGCTATAAAGTTTGAAAACTTGTGTGAAATGGCTATCTTGAATGTAGATCTTGAAATGCTTGAACACTTGATAGATCTTGACTTTAATTGATTGCTTGAATCAAAACCCTACATCACAAATGTTAGCACAAAAATACACACGATGCAAGAATATCTCTGATATGATGCTTGAATCTTGATGATGGCTCCAAATACTTAATGAAATGCCCTTGAATGCTTAGATGCTTGTTAGATTTCTAGGTGAAAATATGAGAGAAGGAACCTTGTATTTATACTTATCTATGCTTAATATCCCAAAATTACACGACATCAAGCCGACATATGAATTCATTAATTAAAAGAGGCTAAATCCCACCAGAATTTGAAATTAAATCCCAAAAATACCTCGAGGGGGACTAAGACGCCCTAGGTGGTGTCTTAGTCCTGAGGCATGAAAATCGGGGCATAGTCTCCAAAAAGGGACCTATTTAGGTGCTTTCAAAATTAGGGTCTCAAGACCTTTGGGGGAAAAGTATGCCCTAGGTGGCATCTTAGTCCCAACCAAAAATCAGGGACACTCAGACAAAATCATTAAATTATCACTTATCCTTTTGAAGTATGTCAAGATTAGCCATAAAAAGTATAGTTCATTGGGATTGCGGATACAAAATAAGACCAATTAAGACATAAATAGGATAAATAAAGCAAGGCAAGCTCAAACAAGTGTGAACATGCAAGGGTATGCATTTTTCTACACTACATTTAGCCCCCACTTTAGTGAGAGGATGAAATTACTTCAAACTCACACTAAAGTAGCCAACCACACAATCAAGAGGGGTCAAATGTACAAATGTTGGTAAGATAGGATGACAATAACCAAGAGGGTGGCCAAGCCCCCAGGATCAAGATCCTATGACAAACCAACATAGGCACAAAGGAACACACTTGCAAGTGATATATGAAGCCATAACTAGATCACAAACATACACCATCAAAGATAGGAAAATAAAAAGGAAAAAAAAAGAAAAAATGCAATGGATCAAGCTTCAACTAGTCATCCAACGCACTGTGGACTAGGTCTAGGCCGTTTTTCCAAAAAAGAGGTTTACAAGTGGAATGCGCTTTCCACTATAAAAACAAAGTGCATGCTCACAAGGGCTAGTGAAGCTAGTTGTTCACTATGTGAGTCCCAAGAAATCCATATCAAATCTACACCCCCATGACTTTAATAAGGACAAAAGAAAAAAATGCACGCTCATGAGGGCTAGTGAAGCTAGTTGTCCACTAGGTGAGCCCTAGGGGAGCAGATCAAAGTCATACCTCCATGACTTTAATAAGGTACAAAAGGAAAAATGCAAGCTCACGAGGGCTAGTGAATCTAGTTGTCCACTAGGTGAGCCCCAAGAACCATATCAAAGCCATACCTCCATGAATTTAATAAGACACAAAAGGAAATATGCAATAAGAAAGAGGGATGTTCAAAGGGATTTTTCTTAGTTCATGTGAGGTCTTAATATTAAGGGACATTGTGCTTAATGTCTCCATGAGAGGATAAATACAAGGTCTCATCTTGGGGAATAGTGTACCTAATGTTTCCAAGAGAGGACAAGTGCAAGGTATCATCCTAGGGAACATCATACTTAATGTTTCCAAGAGAGGACAAGTGCAAGGTCTCATCCTAGGGAACATTGTACTTAATGTTTCGAAGAGAGGAGAAGGAAATATCACGCTCTCAGAGGAAATCAAACCTGATGACACCACCAAGAAAAGGATGCATCACAAGAAGGAAGAAAATCGCACAAGGAACATGCAAAAAAATGTAAGTGAAATCATGCTAAAAATAATGCCAATGTATGCCCCCACTTTAAAGAAATTGCTAACACCATGCTGTGAGCAATTACTTTAAAGTATCCAAAACATAAAAAATAAAAAGGAAAAGAGGGTTGCCCCCCAGAAACACATAAGGGATCTATTGATTCGGGGTCAGTATCTATCTTTGCTGCAATGATATTAGAGAGCTCGAAACTTTCATCATTCCCCAAATACACATAGAACTGGAAGAATGACACAAAGAGAGCGAAAGAAAAATGAAAAACCTTTTGGGTCAACATGGAAAAGACATAGGGTGTCTTGATGCCTTGCATCATCCCCAAAATGAAAACACAACAAAAAAATGAAAAGAAAGGCAAGATAATGATTTTTTTTTTGGGTCAACATGGAAGAGACATAGGGTGTCTTGATGCCTTGAATTATCCCCAAAAGGAAAACACAAGACAAAATGAAAAGAAAGCAAAGGTAATGAAAAGGAAAAAGCTTACTACATATAGAAGAATGAAGGTACAAATAGAGGAATGCACATAGAGAGAGGAGACATCAAACATAACATCACAGGGGATCACATGCAATCAAAAGAAAATAGAAAGAAAAGAGGAAATCAAAAGATAAAGATAAAAGACTAGTAAAGCACATGTTATTCAACCATCCATTAGGTCATCTCCATCCCAGTCTTGTTCAGTATATGTGGAATGTAGATCACTAGTGAGAGGGACAACATCAAGTGTTGTACTAGGAGAATCACCAAGTTCAACATGTGGTGCATCACTCAACTTAGAAGGATCATCATAGTTGTTATAATTTAAGCTCATGGAAGAGGAAAATAACAAATTCAACTCATTATGCACTTCCTCATCAATTTTAGTAGTTTCTTCATCATCATCCAAGTTAACCACAATAGGAGGATGAATGATAATATCCATAGAGGGTGTTGGTCCTTGTGTTGGAGACATGAATTCTATTTTTTCTGGTAAGAGAGGAGGGTCATCGTTTATTGCTTCTATCAAGTTTGGATTTTGATTTTCAGTGTTGTTCTCTTCATTCATCTTTTGAGCAATAGCATGATGTCTATGCCTATGCTCTCTAGCATTTCAGTTCCTTTTATTACAGTTTTCAACTTGCATTTGTGTAGGAGTAGGTTCATCAACCATAGGTTTCTTTTCTTTGTGTGAGGGAAGAACGAAAGAAACCATGGAAGGTTGCTCAACCACTTTCTCTTTGGATTTATAAATTTTCTTAGGAGGTGGACTAGGACTTGTTTGGTTTTCTCTAGGCCTTTTATAGGAAATAGGAAAGGGAATTTTGATGGATGGGTCTTGGTTTATTGGAAGGGCTTTAAGCTCACTATTGTTTCTTCAAGGGGCGGAGGTTCAAGCAAAGATGGAGGAAAATTCTCAAGGGATAATTTGGCTATGCATTTTTCTTTGAACTTTTGGTAGGATAGGAAAAGGAAGTCTTCATGGGGTCTTATAGGTTCCATGGGTTTAGGCCAAAAATAATCTAAGGAAAAATTTCCACATGATGATGGAGGTCTAAAGCCACTATGGTTCACGTTGAATATTTCATTGTCGTCTAGAAACTTTAAGCACTTATGGACAACAGATGGGACTGCATTCATGGAGCTAAGCCATTTGTAGCCTAACTTCACATGAAATTGGTCTGAATTAGATATGATAGATAATGATACATTTAATTTCTTCAGTCCTACTTGTAAAGGGAGTGTGATTGAGCCCATCGTAGCACGAGAAAAACCATCATGCATTTTAATCCATGCTTTCAGTTTATCATATCTATCTTGAGTAAGTTCATGCACATATAAGAGTTCTTTTGTCATCACATTATCTCCATAGATGGGATCAATTAAAATCCCAAGAGTGGGCCTGTTATTGATTCTAATGGCTATGTAAACAGGACCATCAGGTGCATGTGTGATTGTTTCTTCTAAAGAGAAAGTAATGTTAGTGGGAATTTGGTTCATTTTTTACGAGGCTCGATGTCAATCACTCCTATCATTATATTAATAGGAAATTGGTCATTATCATCCTTAGGATATTTTTCATCATCATCCATAGGATTTTTTTCGTTATTTCTCATGTTTTCATCATCCATGTCAATGTTCATCACATTAGGCTTAGTTTCACTAGCCTTAACAAATGAATTATTATGGTTGGGCATGGGATTGGTAAGGATTTGCAAGTTTTGGTTGTGAGGAGCTACAAAATTATTCCCTTTATCATTCACACCTCCAATTTGGATATGATTAAAATCAATGAGGTCTTGCACAAGATGTTTAAGACGATTGCAATGTTCTGTATCATGTCCTTTTTGTTGGTGATAAGCACAATAGGCATTGTGTCTAAAGCTCAGAGGTAATGACTTGTTGGGGTCAAGAGGTCGAACGAGAGGTAAGGTAAGCATGTTTTTGTTTAATAGCTGAGTCATGATGTTGTGAAGTGTGTTTGGTGAGGGTGTAAATTGTCTTTGTGGATCCCCAAAGATATAAGCATTACTCTTCTTTATAGCAACTACTTGGGTATCAACTTGTTGGGTAGGTTGGGAGGTGGAATTTAGTTGAAAGAAACTTTTTTTTGTATTTTGAAAGCTTGGTAGGTGTTTTGTTTTGAAGGTTTGGACTTTTCAAGACGAGTAGAAGTGGTTTTTGGTTCACTACTACCTACGAAATTCTTATAGTCTCGAAGGGAAGTGCATAAATGCATGCAGGAAGGGAATTCCATCATGGTAAGCTTGTCTCTTATCTTTGTAAATTTTATGTGAACATCTTTTGAAGGTGGGAATCGAGTATCTTCACACTAATTTGGGAATAAATTGATTGGTAACATGAAATAAAGTCATACTTTTTCACCCTCATTTTTCTTTCATCTCATCAAATCAACTAATGTCATTTTAGGAACCATGTGCACTTGGAAATGGTTAATAAAGGCCTCAACTAGTTCATTGAATGAATGAATTGACTTATTCGATAATGCAGAAAACGAGTCCAAGGCAATGTCTTTCAAGGATCGGGGAAAAAGCTTAGCCAAAAGTTTTTCCTCAAGGATAAAGTCACTACACAAAGTAGTAAAGGCATTGACATGATTAGCAGGATTTCCCTTTCCTCCATATTTCTCAAATCTAGGGATCTCTATACCCTGTGGCACCAGAGTTCTCAATATCTCCAAAGATAGTGGGTTGATTTTGACATAGTATATGAAGGTGGACCATTTTGATTTTGATTTATGGTGGAAACTTGATGTTGAATGAATGAAAGGATTTGTAAAAGGTGGTTAATGATAAGGTCATTGCTTGTGGTTTGAGATGGAGGTGAATATAGTGGTGGTGTGTATGCATTGGAAGGACCAGTGAATGGATTGCTTATGGGAGGAGATATAAGATTAGATGCCACATAAGTATAAGGAGCACTAGTGGAAATGTTTGAGGTAGGAAGGATATTGCTAGTTGGTTGCATTGTTGTGGTCACTTGAGGATTGGGATAGGTTGGAATGGATGTTATGGTTGAAGGGGGAGGAGTTTGATTTCCTCCTTGGATTTGCACATTGTTTGAAGCTTAAGCAACATTAGTGGTGGAAGGAAGATGTTTTTAAAAGATGTGAATTATGTTACACACAACTTCTAGTCCTTCATTACTTTCCATCATGTGGTGAATACCGGTATAATAGTGTTGGAAATGTTTTCAGTACTCACACTATCTTGTAAATGAGCTAGATCTTCATGCATTTTCATTATGTTTTCTTGAGGGATATGATCAACCATTGTTTGAACACTCGGCATAGAAAAATAGTTATCAAAGGTATGGCCATACCTAGTGAACTAATAGCAACATTAGAAGTAAGAGATCTTGATAACCCAAGATCCACAATGAGTGTTTTATCGTGGGATTCCATGAGTCTCACACTTCATCTAACCACAATATTAGTAGTAGGACACCAAGTACTATAGCTCATACAAGGGACATACCAAAGAAAGTGCAATGGACACAATATCCTATGCTTGCAATTACACTTGAAATGAAAGAAATTGGAATAACAGGAATTTTGCAAACTACAAAAGAAAACTAAAAGCAGCAAACAAAAGCATAGAAAAGCAATTTCAGATCCTGAAAATTGGAAAGTCAAAGTCAACAGGGACTAAGACACCAGTAAGGGAATCTTGGTCCTACAAGTGAAATTCTGAAGTTCCAAGGACTGAAATAGGCAACAAACAACAGAGAGAGGATTCTGAGGAAGAAACCCTGAGAGGGACTAAGACACCAGGAAGGGTGTTTTAGTCCTAGTAGAGGTTTTTCTCAGAAAAAACATAAAATTTTGGATTGTTTACAGTGTTCACAGGTTGCCTATTCAGGATGCTGATGTTAAGAAACAAAAAAACTATGCAAATGAATACAAGGAAAAGTAACTAGTGACAAGCAATTGAATGCAATTTTTTAAAATTTTGGATGCAATAAGAATGTTTCTAAATGCAATTAGGATGATGAACAATACACTTTTTAGTTTTTCAATGAAATGAAATGATGCAAGAAAGAAAATATGCTATCTATATGCACTTTCACTAATACAATTATGAGAAACCTTAGATGCAATCTCACTAAATATGAGAGAATCTAGATGCACTTTCACTAATACAAGATGCAATGCAAGAATGAATACAACC
The DNA here is from genome assembly GCA_007258455.2 of Sequoia sempervirens. NCBI lineage: Eukaryota > Viridiplantae > Streptophyta > Pinopsida > Cupressales > Cupressaceae > Sequoia > Sequoia sempervirens. Next base: position 26,249 of record VDFB02330010.1, on the reverse strand, counting down.
TAGATCTAGAAATTTAAGGAAATCCAAATCAAAAAGTGAATGCCCAAAAAGGTCAAGTTCACCAAAATGAACCAAAGATAAAAATGGGAAAATGGGATGGAAAATTCCCACTCCTATTTTACCTTGGCCACTCAATTATGTCTTAGGAGTCCTAATTGGATTGACTATCAAACTCACAAGGTGAGTCAATTCTCAACAAGGAAGACCTAGGAAGGGGTTCTTTAAGCTTTTAGGGGTTCACCACCAAGCAAATGCTTGGAAAAGAAAATTAACCATTCAACCTACAAAACCTAGTAATGCAAGCTAAATGAAGGATGCAAATGATGAAATAATACAATAGGAAGTTATTATATGTGTACCTAGAAAGTATGGAAATGTGATGATGATTCTAGAAATGTAAAGAAGTTGTCAAAATGAGCTATGGAGGACAAAGATGCCCTTATTGTTGTCTTAAAGTCCCATAGCTTTTTTTTGGGGAAGATGTAGAATCTTCAGATGTATAACCAGATCTCGAAGAATTTTTGAAAAATACCCTTAGGAGGACTAAGATGCCCTAGGTGGTGACTTAGTCTTGTCTGGAATTTTGGGAATCTCCAGATGTGGTCTTGAGGCTTGATGTTTGCACTTTGTTCTTCTCTCATCTTAGGTTCTAAAACTTTTAGATTTGTCTTGTAAGTGAGTTTCCATGAAGATGACAACTTTTCAATGTGACTTTGCAACTTTTCACTTTGCATTTCAAAGGATCTTCAAGTCTTCAACCTAAATCTACAATCACAAACATGCAAGAGGATAAAATCTTGTTGATTGTTAGTGAATGGGGGTTTACCCCGGTCAAACCCCTTGGTGGTAATTAAACCTTGAAATGAAATCAAATGGAGGGAAATGATGAATGAACAACATGCAATGCTACAACTCACCAAACCCTTGCTATAAATTCTACAAACTTGTTTGAAATGGCTATCTTGAATGTAGATCTTGAAATGCTTGAACACTTGATAGATCTTGACTTGAATTGCTTGCTTGAATCAAAACCCTACATCACAAATGTTAGCACAAAAACACTCATGATGCAAGAAGATCTTTGATATGATGCTTGAATCTTGATGATGGTTCCAAATGCTTGATGAAATGCTCTTGAATGCTCGAATACTTGAATGCTTGGATGCTTGTTAGATTGCTAGGTGAAAATATGAGAGAATGAACCTTGTATTTATACTTATCTATGCTTAATATTCTGAAATTACACCACATCAAGTCGACATATGAATTCATTAATTAAAGGAGGCTAAATCCCGCCAAAATTTGAAATTAAATCTAGAAAATACCTCAAGGGGGACTAAGACACCATAGGTGGTGTCTTAGTCTTGAGGCATGAAACTCAAGGCACAGACTCCAAAAAGGGACCTATTTAGGTGCTTTCAAAATCAGGGTCCCAAGGCCTTTGGGGGAAAAAGACACCCTAGGTGGCATCTTAGTCCCGACCCAAAAATTAGGGACACTCAGACATAATCATTAAATTATCACTTATCCTTTTGAAGTATGTCAGGATTAGTCATAAAAGATATAGCTCATTGGGCTTATAGATGCAAAATAGGACCAATTAAGACATAAATTTGGATAAATAAAGCAAGGTAGGTCCAAACAAGTGTGAAAATGCAAGGGTGTGTATTTTGCTACACTACAATCCCCACAAGGAAAACACAAGACAAAGAAAAGATAAAAGGAAAAAGGTAAAATATTTACGACATATAGAAGAATGTAGGTACAAATAGGGGAATGTCACAAAGAGAGAGAGAGATACATCAAACATATCAACATGTGGGATCACATTACACACATGCAATCACATAAAAAAAATGAAAAATAAATAGTGCAAAAGACTAGTAAGGCACATGCGAGTCAACCTATGAGTAGGTTGTCTATATCCCAATCATGTTCATTGTATGCAAAAGGTGGATAACTAGAAAAAGAGACAATAGCAAGTGCTGAACTAGGGGTGTCACCAATTTCAACACTCTTTTTAGGAGAATAGTTGTTTAAGCTCACAGAAGAGGAAAACAACATATTTAATTCATTATGCACTTCCTCATCAATCTTAGCAACTTCATCATCGTCATCTAAGTTAATCACTACAAAATGTCTAATGATAATATCTAAAGAAGGCTTTAACTCCTGTTGCGGTTGCGGTATAGGATATTTTTGTTTCGGTAAAGGGGGAGACTCATCATGAATTACTTCAGTCAAGTTTGGATCTTGATTTTCTTTGTTTTTATCTTCGTTTAACCTTCAAGCAAGGGTATGAAGTCTACACCTACACCCTCTAGTAGTTCTATTTCTTTTTATACAACTTTCAAGTTGTGTTTGTGTAGGATTGGGTTTATCAACCATAGGTTTCTTTTCTACCCTAAGGGGAGGAATAGAAGGAACCATGGGAGGTTGTTCAACCACTTTTTCTTTAGCTTTGTAAACTTTTTTTTATTTTAGGAGGCATATAACAAAATTTCTTTCATTATATCTTGACCTTTTTTGTAGGAAATAGGCAAAAGATTTGGTTGGTCTTGTTTGTTTGGAATTTCCTTAGGTTCAATCATGGTTTTTTCAAGGATGGTAGGCTCAGTCATAGGCTAAGGCATGTTTTTAAGAGATAGTTTTGCTATACATTTTTCCTTGAACTTTTGGTAGGATTTGAAAAAGAAGTCCTCTCGAGGTTTAATAAGTTCCATAGGCTTTGGCCAAAATAAATCTAATGAAAAGTTTCCATGGGAAGACAAAGGGTTAAAGCCACTATGATGCATAGTGAAGATTTCATTATCAAAGGGAAACTTTAAGCATTCATGCACGATCGGCGGGACTTGAACCATGGAGCATAGCCATGGGTAACCAAGCTTCACATGGAATTGATCCAATGTCTAGATGATGGAGAATGAGACATCTAATTTTTTTGGTCCTATTTGTAAAGGTAAGGTGATTGATCCCATTGTAGGGCAAGCAAAACCGTTATGTGTTTTTATCCATGCTTTTGGTTTATCATATGTTTATTGATAGATTTCATGCACAAGTAGGAATTCCTTGGTGACCAAATTCTCTCCATAGACGAGATCAATTAATATCCCATTAGTGGACTTATCATAGATTTGTTCAGCTATGTAAAGAGGACCATCAGGTGCATGTTTAAGTATATCTTTAGATGAGAAAGCAATGTCAAGATGTTTTTTAGTTCAACCCTTACGATGTTGAGTTTTGACTAATGCAACCAAACCATCGATAATATTTTGTTCTATAGGATCTTGCTTATCAATATCCATGTTCTCATCATTTGCGTCAAAATTCATCACATCATTTTTCATAATTTCACTAGCTTTGACAAATGAAATGTTATGATTTGGCATGGGGTTGGTAAAGATTTGCACATTTTGGTTGATTTTTTTTTTTAGGGGGATTAAGTTGAAGGAATCCTTTATTTTGTTTTCTAAAAGGTTGATAATTGTTTTGGTTTGCGGATTCAGACTTCTCAGGATAGCCAGAAGTGGGCTTTGTGTCGCAACTACTAATTGAATTTTGATAATCACGAAGGGTAGTGTATAAGTGCACGAAGGAGGGGAACTTCATCATGGTAAGCTTATCTTATATTTTACTTTTCAAATTTTCTATGAACATCTTTTGAAGGTGAGGGTCAAGAACCTTTACATCAATTTGGGAATAAAGCAATTGGTAATGTGAAATAAAGTCAGTAATTTTTTCATCTTATTTTTGCTTACATCTCATCAAATATGCTAAGGCCATCTTAGGGGTCATATGCTCTTGAAAATGGTTTATAAAGGCTTCAACAATTTCTTTGAATGAATGAATAGGCAATCACATTACTAGTAGGTTGCATTATTATTGTAACTTGAGGGTTGATATAGGTAGGAATAGAGGCAAAGGTTGTGGGAGGAGGAATTTGAGTTCCTCATTGGCTTTGGGCATTGTTTGAAGGTAGAGGATAGCTAGCGGTTGAGGTAAGGTGTTTCCCAAGAATCTAAACTATGTTATGTGCAAGCTCTATTTTATCTTCACTTTTAATCATGCGATGTAAGTTATCTATAAGAGGGATAGTAGTTTTTGAAATGGTTGTTTCACTGCTCACTTGATTTTGTAAGTTAACTAAATCTTCATGGACTTGGATTATGTTTTCTTGTGGAATACTAGCAACCATGGTTTCAACATGCATCACACTACTTGAAGGCAGAGAGTTCTTAAGGGTATGGTCCATACCTCATGAACTAATGTCAACACTAGGAGTGAAAGAGCTAGATAACCCAAGATCCACGATGATTGTGCTATCGCGGGATGACATGAGTCTCAAACTTCATCTCACTATAGTATTAGCAATAGGACACCAAGTAGAAAAGCTCATACAAGTGACAATAAAAGAAATGCAAGATGAAATGAAGCTAAGCTAAATGCAATGAAATGAATGTAATACAAACATTGCAAACTGAAACAAAAAACTAACAACAAATTGAAACACTAAAATAGAGAATTTAATGCTATAAAATGTAGTTTAAAATTTGATATAGGACTAAATTTCCTAGAGGGGAATATGAGTCCCAATCAGGGGTTTTTAGGGGTTTGAATAGTGAATAATAGTGATTACAAAATACCTAAAAATCAAGCAAAATATCCTATACTAGGACTAAATCACCCAGAGGGGCGTATGAGTCCCAGTTTAGGATTTTTGCATCGTTTTCAATAAATTTTGTGTGAATGTTATGCTTTCAATTTTGGATGATGTCTAAGCTAAGTGAAAACGTAGATTTAAGATGAAATTCAATAATGCAAGATGCAAAAATACAAGCTATATGCACTTTCACTAATGTAATATTTAGAAACCCTAGAATGCCAATTAACTAATGCAAACCCTAATGCAAAGTTAATGCAAGCTAGATCTAGGACTATAATGCACTCCAAATCAGAAAATGAAATGTTTTAAATGTAGGTTCACTAAAATGAAAGGATGAAAATTGTCGTTGATTATGGTTTAGGACATAGAACAACAATCTTCTACACTTCTCATTTAAGGAAACCCTAGAGATCTCAATCCAAGGATGAAGTAGGGGAAATATATCTTGCAATAGGGTGTCCTAGGGTATGATTAATGACTAAAGAGGGGTTCACCACCAAGCTAGAGATTGGAAAGACTAGCAATATGCGAGATCTAATGATTAAACCTAATGATATGCAAAACTTCACTAAATGACCTATAAATGAATATCAAACAAAATATAAAATTGGAAAAGTACAGAACGACACTTGGAAAGCTGTAGCAACTTGAATGAAGTATTGAAATGCTAAAAACACTAAAATTAATACAAACTAGGACTCATATGCCAGGTTGGGCGATTTAGTACTAGGTTAGGGTTTTTGGTTAGGAAAAAAAGTTTGGTAAAGAGAAGTCTAAAACTCCTGAAATTTGCAAATTTGACTGTATTGGGACTCATACACCAGAGGTGGCCTATCATTCCTACTTGGATTTTTCAAAGAATTGGGACTTGAATCTACTCTTCAACCTCTGCTCTATCTTCTCAACTTGGTTTCTTGATCTAAAATATCAAATTATGCTCTATAGATGCCTTCCAATGATTTTCTAAACAAGGCGACAACTTAGACAACTTTGAACACTTGACAACTTCTTTCCAATCTTTGCTCCTTAGGGGATCTTCAACTTAGACCTAAAAATCACACACTAAAGAGAGGGGAAAATGTTGTTTTGTTAGTGGATAGGGGTTTTCCTTGGTCAAACCCCATTTTGGTAATCAAACCTTGTAATGAAATAAAATGAAAAGGGGGAATGATGAATGGACAACATGCAATGTTACAACTCACCAAACCCTAGGAATAAAGTGCTGCAAACATGTATGAGGTGGCTCCAATGGAATTAAATTTTGACTCTTGCTTGAATGTAATAGATCTTGAATTGAATGCTTGCTTGAATCATAAAACCCTACATCACAATTGTGAGCTCAAAAAAAAACATGATACATGATGACTTTGACATGATGCTTGATACTTGAATGATGCTCTTAAATCACTTGATAATCAACTCTTGAATGCTCTTGAATGCTCTTGTAAACTCTTGTATGCTCTTTTAATCACCAATTTGCTATTAGGAATTCTCTCATGAAAGTTTTAGATGAAAAAGAGTGAAATAAGCTTGTATTTATACTTGTTTAAGCCAAATTTATCGAAATTACAACACTACAAGCCAACATCAGATCTAGGAGAATAAAATCCTACCAAGAATTTGAATTTAATTTAATTTTAAGCCACACAGGACTCATATGCCAAAAGTGGCATATGAGTCCCATTAGGCTAGGCTATGGGAAACATTTTCCAAGAAATGCTTAGATTCATGTGAAATAAAGATTGAGGCCCCAAAACTTAGGTGGGACTCATACACCCAAGGTGGCGTATGAGTCCCATATCACTAAATCTGGGCCATACAATCCAAAAAGACATGAATTATGCTTGGATGTTGATTTATGCCAGGATTATCCTTAGAAAGATGCATTAATTAAGGCTTGTAGGTGCAAAATAAGGCCAATTAAAGCATAAAGAAGCCCAATTAATAATTAAAACCATAAATTAATGTGAAAGCATGGTGCAACACTTTACAACACCTTACAACACCCTAAATAAGACACAAATAAGGTTCATTTAGTTCACAAAAATTCTAAGACAAAACTTAAAATTAAGAAGCCCCCTCATTAAAATTCTAAAATGTCTCTCACTAGGAGGTGAACACGGGTGAAAAGAACTTGATGACACATTTCATTTGTGTGATGCAATCACATAATTCTTTAAAATTTTTATTTTGACTTCATATTGATTGTCTACGGATATCCATTCAAACGTATCAAGATATAGCCTATTTTATTTAAAAAGAAGTTACCATATATAACTACAATCCAATAAATTATACTTCACGGAAAAATGGCTAAATACACAATACTCATAAACATATTAATGTAAAAGCTTTTACATTTTACTTCTAAAGCCATTCTGTAACACCACTACAATCCAATAAATTTTTTGACGATCCAACGAACGTGGAATTAACTGAAGGGTATGGAGTAATAGTTATGATATGGCCTGTGGTTTTTCTCAATCAGCAGGTAGGGTGTCTGCTTCTCGGAGGGACCCACTTATCGTTCCACGTCTTATTTTTAAGGACAGTCAATACTAGGTACCGTCCGGCGTCCAGTATCGTTTCCGGATTCAATTGGAATATCTTACTTTTTCGAATGCCTGCATAAGCCACGCGTATGGTTTGTTTTGAAGAGAGTCCACGTGCTTTATGTCCAACAAATGGGATAAAGTATTTTCATGTTCTTGGGAATTAGCCTACAGATACCGCGAATGACACGTACGATTAAGGAAGTTTCGTATGAAGCTCCCTCCAATCTCGACTTAATTGTACCATTTTATTCGCTTCATTCGGCACTGAGATTGAATAACTCTACATAGGCTATCAGTACTTGTACTCGTCGATATTTTAATGAGTTTTGTTTTTTCTAGTCGGTTGTGAGATTTCTATTTATTAGTATTTCTAATATTTCAATAGATTTTGATTTTTCTTTCTTTAAGTAGTCGGTGGTGAGATTTTTATTTATTAGTATTTGTAATATTTCAATGAGTTTTCTTTTTTTCTTTTTTAATTAGTTGGTGTTCAGATTTTTATTTATTAGTACTTGTAATATTTCAATGAGTTTTGTTTTTTCTTGTTTAATTAGTCGGTACTCATATTTTTATTTATTAGTACTCGTAATATTTCAATGAGTTTTGTTTTTTCTTGTTTAATTAGTTGATACTCCGATTTTTATTTATTAGTACTTGTAATATTTCAATGAGTTTTGTTTTTTCCTTTTTAATTAGTAGGTGATGAGATTTTTATTTATTAGAACATGGGTCCCTTGGTAATCGTGTTTTCCACAAGGTTACCCACATAGATTTATACCTCCATTCTTCTTCCCACCACCACCCTAGCCAAAAATTTGGAATCCTCAAAACCCTAGCCACAAGAGCCTTTCGGATTTGTGACGAGGAAAACCTTAACCAAGAGTTAGATCATCTTCAGTTGGTCTTTAGGTTAAATGGGTACACAAACAAACAAATCTCTAGGGCCCTGAACCAAGCCCATTCCCATTTCTTCTCTAGTTCGATCGCCAAATCTTCCCAACCTTTGTTTCATCGTGGTGCTTCCTTACCGTTTGTTGAAGGCATCTCTCACAAAATCTCTAAAATCCTCCTTAAAAAAGGCCTCTGTTGTGCTTTCAAACCCATTTCGAAAGTAAAAAATTTCATCCCACCTCTGAAAGACTCTAGAGACAACTTCTTCAGGAGGAAACTCAAGGAGGCCATAGCCATCAACAACCACTCCTCTAACCTCAATTGAGATGAAGGATGGAATCTAAGCCTCTCGTGGCATCCGCTTTTGTCGAGCTTTGCTAGCCTCAATCAACCCCATTCTTGACCCCTCTCCCTCGCTGCTCTTGCTCTTTCCTTCCTTTTTCTTCTTCCCCTCCCCCTCTTGTTTTTCTTGCTCTTAGCATTAGTTGGCCTCCTTCTCCCCTCCCCTTTCTTCTCTTCCTCGTCTCTCTTGTTCTTGTTCCCCTAGTTTGGTCATCACCTGCCGTGGTCCTTCCCAAGGTTCTTGGTTCTGGCTTTGGCCTTTGTCTCTTGTTCGTTCTTTTGTTCATTGTCTCGTTCTCCTTTTGTTCCTTCTCCTATCTACTCTAGTTTTGTTTATTATTTGGGATTTTTATTTTTTTGGTCTCTATAATTGGTTGGTCTTTTCTCCTATTGGTTCTTCGTTAGCTTTTGTTTTCATTCATTTCGATCTTCTAATTTTTCATCTATTTTCTTGGAATTTATTTGGTTGTTTCCATTTATTTATCCTTTTTTATCTAGTGTTATATATAATTTATTTTTGGGTCTTTTATTTCTTGTTTTCTTTTGTTGTTTTCTTATTGTTTGTTTTCTTTATTGCTTTCATTTTCATCATTTTTCTTCCTTCTTTTTATCGTCAATTTTATTTTTTGATCATTGGCATTTAGTCCTTTATTTAATTAAGTTTGCTACTTTTAAATCTATTTATTTTGTTCGTTCTTGTTTCTTGTTTCTCTTTATTTTTCTTGTTTTGTTTATTATTTATTATTTTTTGTTTTTGTTTTTTTCTTTTTATTCCTTTTGGTTTGTGGTCCTCTTTTTCTTCGTTTTTTTTTCTTTTTTACTTCGTTGGTTTATTGTTCTTATTTAAACTTTGTTTCATATTCATATTATCTTGTTTCTTACTTCTTGTATTATTTATTTTGTACTTATTATATTTTTGGTCTTTGAGTGTATCTTGTAGTTTATTTTTTCATTCTTTATATTATCTTTTATTTTCATTTTAATTTTGTTAGTTTTTAGTCTTGTATTTTCTTATAGGGTTTATTATTGTTCTTTTTATCGTCTTGTTTCTTTCTTCTTGTATTATTTATTTTGTTGTTAGTTCTTTCTTGGTTTATTGGATTCTCTATTTTTTCCAATTTTTGTGCTCTGTTACTTTACTCATGTTTTTTTTCTTTTTTTCACTTTAAATCTAGATCCTTTGTCTCTTTTTTCATTTTGAGCTCTTTCTTTTTTAATAATGTTCTTTCTATTATTTTTTGGTTCTATTTGTCACTATATTATATTATCATATTATATAACCATGTCATAATCATATAGATTCTCCTTTTTTCTCATTGGTGCATTTAATACAAATATGCATTTATATTATAATAAAATATTTATTTATCTTCTTTTGTTCTTACTTTAATGGTTTTTGTATAATTTTTCTATTTTATAGTTATTTTTCTTGGCTTAATTTTTGAATTTAGTGACTTATTATTGGGCTTTCTTAGTTTTTGGTTAATTCTATTTATTTTCTTAATCTTTTAATTTAAGTTCTAACTTTTTTGGGTATTTATTATTTTTCAACCTTTTCTTTTATTCTCTTCAGACAATGGGCCTCTCCCCCTCCCTCTCACTCCCTCTCTCTTTTTAAGCTAATCTTGGTCTACAACTCATCATTTTACATCTCCTTCAACTCTCTATCCTGATGATGGATCATGAAGTGTAATTTGAAATGATGAAAACACTTGCACACAATCAAAATCTAGAAACAGCATAATCACATTCAGATGGATTGTGGAAATCTCATGTCTTTAATTATTAGTACTTGTCAATATTTCAATGAGTTTTTTTCTTGTTTAATTAGTTGTTTGTTAAGCAGTAAGATTGAATAACTTTTTTTTTTCTTACTTGTAATATTTCAATGAGTTTTGTTTTTTCTTGTTTAATTAGTAGGCAGTGAGATTTTTATTTAGTAGTACTTGTCAATATTTCAATAAGTTTTGTTTTTTCTTGTTTAATTAGTTGTTTGTTAAGCAGTAAGATTTGAATAACTTTGTTTTTTCTTGTATAATTAGTTTTTTGTTAAGGAAATGGGATTGAATAACTTTAATTAATTAATGAGTTTTACTTTTTATTGCTTAATTAGTTATTAATAAGTTGTTTTAAAGAAAATTAGAAACTAATATTTTTATTCCTTTCAAATAAAATTTAACCTTCCTAAAGTGAACATGTAAAATATTTGACTTATCAATTTTAAAAATTATTTCTCATGGCTAAAAAGTTTTGGGTGTTACCAAGGTGAACTATCATTTTTCCATTTGGTTTTATTAAGAGTTGGATTTTGAAAAACCAAAATTTATATTGAAAATTAATATTTTTATGTCAAAATAATATTAAGATAATTAATAAATTTATTTTAAGAAATATTATTCATTAAATATTTAATAATATATTTATATAATATTATTTTATAAATCTAAAATGTACAATTATAAAAACAATATGTTTTGATTAGAGGTAAAAGACCAGTTTTGAAGGGGCTTAGAGCCCTTTACAAAATAAAGTAGCTGATATAAAAAGAAAACAACATTAATCAACAATCAACCCATCGTCAACAAACCACTAGCCAAAAAATAAGCAAAAAGAAGGAAACTAGCCAACAACACTACATATTGTTCAAAATTTCAACAACTTCCATTTCACTAGCAGCAAGCTCCTACCCCTTAACCACAGTATCAGAAACCTCAATACCCAAGGCTCCGACCTGATTTTTCATTATGTTTCTAGTCTTAACCCCAGGGCCAACAGTTTTTACCTCACTACTCAAAATAGAACCTTTAGCAGCACCCTTATCAGCAACATAACCCACATCCATCAGCTTACCGTCAACAACAATAACATCAACAGACACATTCTCCTTTCTCTTTTTAACAGTAGTCATAGGGGAAATAGCCTTCGCAGAGTCTGACATGGCCAAGAATTTAGGGGATTCTCCACCCTTCATCACAACATTCCATATCTTATCAATTTTCTCCTCAAGGGATAACATTCTTCCCTCCATATTTTGTTTTAGATTGGTAGTCTCCTCCGCCATAGTATTAGCAACAGTATTGAGGCCATCCATTAAATTATCAATTTGGATTTGGATAGAAGGTTCCTCAACCTTGCTAGCAACACCTCTAATATGAACATTGGTCCTATTGATCTCATGAAAGAACCATTTAAAAAGTTTAAAAAATAGATTAACATTATCATGAGCTGAACCCAACACATCATAAAGATCCTCCCTATCAAAATTTTCAATACATTTTCCCACAGCAACATCCTCATTAGAGGAACTCACATGAACCTTTTCAATAGAGGCTTCCTTACCTCTACCAACCAGGACAAGAGACTTCATCCTACGAATGGAATTGGTGATTTCCTCTGCAACATCCTTCCTTTTTAGAATCCTATCTGCATCCACTTTACTGGTTCCCACAATATGTCCACCACCCACAACTCTTACCTTCTCCTTCTTCTGTAACCCAATGCCAACACTCAGAACATCCTCACCATGGACACCACCAGCCAGGGAAAGAGGGAAACCCTTCTCCAAGAGTTGACCAGCATTCAACACCCCTCTCTTCTAGCTCCCCTCCTTAGGTTCCTGCACAAATCTAGTCATTGGGGAAGGAGAAGAAGCTTCCCCATAAAGTTCATTTTTATCCTTACCCCCCTTAGAAGGAACAGTCACCTCCAATTCATCACTGCATGTCATATATCTCGCCTTCTCATCCATCTTCCTTTTCCCAGATTTACCCTGAATAGGGGAAATGGGGCCCTCCTCCAAAGAGGCATATGAATCCAATACATAGTCAACATCATCATCCCTATCAGACTCGGATTCTTTGTTTAAAATAAGCCTCCTCTTTTTCAGTTTCTTAGAAGCCCTTTCCTCTCTCGACTTCGTCTCATAGCCCTCCCTAGCTTTAGCAAGATTATCCTTTAGAGAAACAAGATTTTTATGCACATCATGAGATTTAACATGTTCATAAATTTAGGAGAATCAACCCCGAATGCATGAAAGGATTTTTAGGGTTTTTCCTATGATATTTAATCCCTAAGTCCATCGACATCAACAAATAGTAGGGAAAGGACGCCCATTTCTTGTGTCAAAAATGGTTAAGCAAAAGAAAATGGTAATTGTTAATAGCCGTATACCTTCCTTCCAAGGTAACATACCTCATAATTTCTTCAATGAAATCTTGCCACAATGCTTTCAAGGAACTCCTCAGATACCCACCACTCTTCGTGGGCTTCAAGTCATCAACCTCATTCTTTTTGAAGAAAAGAGACATCATGACCTGTGATTCTTTCTTATATCTGAACACCTTCATACCCTGAATAACCAATCATGTAATATGGGCTATGAATTCTTCATCCACCATAATTTTCCTACCACCCAAATTTAGGGTTCTCTCTTTCCACCCTTCAGCAACCAATTCGGTGATCTGGGGATTATTGCCATGCGATTTCTTCATGAATGGAGTTAAACCACCATTTTCTAAAATCTCCCACACCTCCTTTCTTTGCTTAGCAGTATCATAGGATTTAGGCTTGACATGATTTTTGTCCCTACCCATGACTCTAGAAAACAGAGACTAAGCACTCAACAAGAAACTCAGGAAAAAACAACAGACACCACCCAAAGCCAAAATATCCAACATAAAACTCTGCAAACTTAGGCAACTAACACCCACAACTCGTGTGAAGCCAACCACATGACATAAATTCCATAATTAATTTGAACTTTGTGTCTTGTGACAACCTTCCCTCAAAATCATAACTTTAACATCCTCACTTATGTCATTCAACCATGTGAGTAAGGACATGCACGCCTTAATGAACAAAAGGATCACCATAAGATTAGCCTTCATTAATAATTATAGTCATGGCCTCAAAAGGGATAGGATCATTTAAATCCCACACCTTGCTATCTTTAACTCCAAAGTTAGCGAAGAAATCAGCTAACATATTTCCCTCTCTCAAAAAATGGGAGATATAAACATTATCAAAGGATTTAATAATTTCAATAGAATCCTTAATCAAGGCCTTAATTGTCCAAGATGGGGGAGACATATTCTTCAAATTATTGATAATGTTCAGAGAGTCACCCTTCAACTAGATCTTCCTATACCCTTTTCTCTTAGCCAATTCAAGACCATGATAGGGAGCAACCACCTCTATATGTTAATGTTTACATAATTTTAATAATTGATATTAATATGTTTAAATTGTATTTGTATTTTTATTATATTATTAGCATTAATTTTTATTTTATAAAAATACACCTTTAAGAATTATTTATATATTTTTAATAATATTATTAATTTAAAAAATTATAATTTTATATTAAAATTCTTTTAATGATAAAGCATACATATAAAAATATCCTTTATTAGATGTTTTATAATGTATTTAGATAATATTATTTTATAAATATAAAATATATAATTATAAAATCAATATATTAACATTTACATAATTTTAATAATTAATATGTGTAGTGCCTCTCTTGTTACTGATACTTTTGATACTGATTTGTGTGTGTTTTGATTCTGTGTGGTTTTTGAGTATGTTTGATGCTTACTAGATACTCTATTAGACATCTTTTCTGCCATGTGTTTGGCATGCTAGACAATTATGTTTATTTACTTCTGATAGTTGGACTTATGTGTGGGATACTTATGTTATGATGATGTTACTGAGTGTGTTATATTGATGATGTGATATTTAGATTTTGATTACTGTATTTGATTCAGGGACGAAGGAGATGGGGTGGCATCGCTCATCCGTGAGTGCCCTGCCTCACGACAACTCTCTTTCACAATGTGTTTGATTATGAGTTATACACATATGTATATGTTGTTTGACATTTGGTGTTATGCAGGAATGTAGGTACCGAGTGCCGACTCCACCCGCATTGTCAGGTCTGAGCGCGCCCTACATACCCAATGGTTTGATGTGGTTAGGGAGTGGATAAGAAAGTACCCTCATATGTGTCAGTGGTTGGTCCAGTGATTGTTCATGTCTTATTTGTACTTCGTTCGTGTGGGTATGGTTGTTAATTAAATCATTTTATTTCATGAGTTTTATAAGTGTGTTTATGGCTTGGATTAGTGCTTTGTGATTTAAATTAAATGCTAGTCTATGGTGTAAAATATTAAATTAATGAAAGGTTAAATATTGCTTATGATATTAATAATTTGGAAAATTATGTTGTACATTAGCACTTTTATTGTTATTTTAAAATGCGAAGCTGTCCTTTAAATTTAAATCATCAAATTAAATAAATAGTTAGATAAATTATTATGGTTTATTTTTAAAAGAAATAAAGTTAAGGAAATCATTATCTTATTTGTTTTAATTAGAAAATGGTGATTTAATAAAATAAATTTTAAACTTCAATTATAATTAAGTGAAATGTTGTTTAAAATTAATTTTATTAAAATGAAATTAAAATATTTAAAAGGCATATTTTTTTGGTGTAAATTAGTTATGGATCTTGATTCTTCTTCCAAAATTGGAAAATGGCTGAAATGGTGGGTTAAGTGGAATTTGCATGGGAAAGTTGTCAAAAAATTTATGACAACTTCTGATTTGGCTTTTTTGGAAAAAAGTATATTTCCAAATATTGTTTTTTCGAAAAAAGCAAGAGGGAGGAAATGAAAAATGAAAAAAAATGTTTGCAACTCAAAAATTGTTGAAAAAAATTCTGAGGATTAGTAATCTGTGTGGTTTTTGGTCGATTTGATCTGAGAAGATTTGATTTTTGGCTTGCACTGGGTTTTGTTGTCGAATCCATTGTTGCTCAGGTTTTGAATCTCTAAATTACGAAAGATTGTAGTTGGCTGGAGTCGCACATCAATTCGTCCTCCAATCAAGCTTTGCATAGGACTCTGGGTAATTCAAATTTCATAATTTGATCTCTATAGATTTAGTTTTTAAAAGGAGGAAGGGAATTCTGTTTAAAAGAGAAAATATGTTTTCGGTGTGTGTTTGGGAAAATCCCATTTTCAGTAATTATTTCTTCTTGTCTATAGATTTCTCCTTCCTCTCTATAATTTTCATTTTGGAATTCCTTTTGAAATCTTGATTCCCTCTGTCTTTGGAAACTTTTGAGCTTTAAATCTCTGAAAATATCTCTCATATGAGAACCCTTTCGTTCCCTGTATTTTCCCTATTCGAGCACTTTGGAAATTTTTACACTTCTCTTTTGTCACTATAATTCTTTCATGGGAAAAAAATTCTTGGATAAAATAAACTTATATATGATATTTTATTATGTTTTGTAGTTTTAAAATATTAATGTGGATGTTTTAATATACATGTGTATATATATATAAATGTATATATTTTGTGCACATATTTAGTTTATTTTGTGCTTCAATTGCAACAACATTAGATGAATTGATATATATTTATTTCAGTATTTATATACATATATATGTATATATATATATATTAATCCTAAGGGAAGCAGGCTAATTAATCAACTCTACTATTCTAAAGGGGCTTTGCCACCGATGCTCTTGCTGCTTTTGACTCTGCTATTGGTGCTGCTTCATCTACTTCTGGGTCTATTTCTGGTGCGGATGCTAGCTCTACTACTATTGGGTAGAATTCAAATAGGGATCCCACCCGACCCAATAGTGGATATAGCAGTGTATCAGTAAGTGCAAGACCTGTGTGGGATCTTGGAAGCAGTATTTAGTAGTCATCTATATATGGATTACCAATGGAGCATAGGTCTTATTTCCCGCGATGAACTAAGCTGTATTATAGATCAATTCTATCAACTAGGAGTTACGAAGAGCATTACCTCATCTGAAATGACCAGTTATAAAATGATGGGTTGTGAATAGCATTGCCTAAACCACACCAAACCCAATCCCAGGTATTATTGCAGCAGAGTGAACATAATGCAGAGAAAAAAGGCAACCTTATTTTGGATAGCTGAATCAATGCCAACTTATGCCTAGCTAAATCAATCACAAGCCATAGATAGCATTATCCCTTTGGTTAACAGAATCAACATTCACATACTACTGCAAGACAGGCGCATTCAATGGTACTATAGTTGAGCTCATAACCTACCAAAGTCTGACTAATATAATAGACTTCCCTTTCATGACCTTCATCGTCATTTTGTGCAAGTAATGCTCTGAGTGATGAATGGGTTGTTGTAATATAAAGAATCAATGGTCATCCTTCAACAAGTGGCATTAAGACTGGTGGTGTGAGTAAATATTCTTTAATTAGTTGAAAAGCCTCGCCACACCTAGTTGTCCATGCAAAGGGTACCCCTTTCTTAAGTAGATGTTGAAAAGGATGTGTCTTACATGCTAACTGCACTATAAATCTTCTGATGGATTGCAATCTTCCTTGTAATGTCCTTAGCTGATTAAGATTAGTTGGTGGAGGCATGTCTATGATTGCTTTCACCTTGGCTGGATCCACTTCAATTCCTCATCTAGAAATGATATAGCCTAAAAGCTTTCCTGACTTGACTCCAAACACACATTTCTTGGGATTGAGTCTCACTTTATACTTCTCTAGCCTTTGAAATATCTTGTCTAAAACCTGTAAATGTTCTACCCTTGTCTTGGATTTAACAATAAGGTGATCGACATAATCCTCCATAAGAGTGTGTACTAGATCATGAAAGATGGTGGTCATGCAATGTTGATAGGTTGCTCCAAAAATTTTGAGTCCAAAGGGCATAACATTCCCACAATACGTTCCCCAAGGACAAGTGAAAGTTTTCTTAGGTTGGTCTTCAGTTGCAATTCAGATCTAATTATATCCTGAAAATCCATCCATAAGGGACAACATCTCATATCTTGCTATCATGTCAACTATCATGTCTATGTTAGGCAAAGGGAACTCATCCTTAGGACAAGCCTTGTTGATATCTCTAAAATCAGTGAAGATGCGGATGCTCCCAGTTGGTTTAGTGAATAGTACAAGATTGGAAATCCAATCTGCATAGTCGATTGATCTAATGAAACCAACGTCTAACAGTTTCTTGAGTTCTGCCTTGACTAGTAAAGCAATCTGTAGATGCATTTTCCTCAATTTTTGTTTCATTGGTTTGACACCTGGTTGTAAGGGTAAGTGATGTAAAACAAGTTCAGGATCCAACCCAGGCATGTCTGCATATGACCAGGAAAAAATTATCTACCTCTATGCAAAGAAGTTGTGGAATTCTGGCTGCTTTGTTGTTGTCAATGACACTGCAAAATAAACTAGTTGAGTATTCTCTTTTGTGCCTATGTTGACTTCTACTGATTCTTCAAAAAGCATGGGTGATTTTTCCTATGCAACGGGGAGAATTTTCAAACCTCCATCCGTAGGTGCCTAAGAGAAGTTTTTTCCTTCAAATGCGTCCTTTATTTTTACTTTTTCATCGTCTAGAGGTGCCTTTCAGTTTTCACCTAGAGACTCATCCTTTTTATCTTGTTTATTCTTTTTCTGATTTTTGTGACAGGAGGGTTGAAAAAATTCCCCAAAATATGCTTTATTGTCCAAGTCAATGGTAAAACCAGCCTTGTGATCACCGCTAGGTATGCCTTCTCGTAATCCTAAGAACTCAGCAATTGCTTCGTCGCTCTCAAAAATGTCTAAGACGGGTGTGTCTTGTTGGTCCTAATCAATGAGTTGGGGATAAACTAAGGGCATGTCATCATCAGAGTAATCAAAGTTTAATGGGGTCAAGGTAAGGACTGAGTTATTCATATGGTCACAAAAGTCTTGTACTAAGTCCTGTTTGCTCTTAGGTTTAGATCTAGGTGGATTGAGAGGTGGGCCTAATGCCAAGGTTTGGTTATCTGAAACAAATGGATCAGGTTTCCAAGAGGTAGGATCAAATGATTCCCAATAGTAGTGTTTAAACCATTCCTCTTTTGTCATACTCTTTGGTGGACATGAATTCAATGGATTGGGTGAGCTTAACATTAAGTCAAGTTCTCCAAATAGCTTGTCAAGGTGCATGGAAGAGGTAGAGGATAGGGAATCCCACTCATAGTCGTTGGAGTTGGGGGAGTCATAGTGATATTGGTCTGATGGTTCGTGAGATGTCTTAATATCTTCTGAAGCACTTACTTCCTCAAGTAAGGGTGATGTAGTACTAGGAACGCCAATCTGAATCAGTTGAAACCCTAGCCCTAAGCCTTTTGGCCACTGAGAAACAAAGATTGGTTCAATCCTCCCATCTTGATTTAAGCCTAAACCAATTTTTCCATTATATCCCTTATGATTGTGAAACCCTTTCTATATAGATTTGTAGGAATGTGAGCAAGTGAGAGAGGTTCTTCATTATCTTCCTTGTACAACCAGGAAGTGACATATTTTGTAAATACGACTTCTTTGCTTAGTTCACCCCATTTAGTGAAAGTTGTTGTGGGAGGAATGTGTATAGTGACCATAGATTGTCTCCTATCTAATGTAGGTAAACCATATGACTTAGGAGGAATCAAATGGCTAACACAATAAGATGTCTTCATGTAATACTCTCCACAACCCTTGTCTTAGTTCTCAACCCTAGGAGTGGTAGGAATTAAGGGTGAAATAGATGTTCGAGTGAGTGTGGATGGATCAACATAGGGAGATGGATTGGACAATGAAGCCTCTTGGTTTACCGACACTTGGCGTTGGTGGATTTCTTTTAGATTGGTGCAATATTGGAATGGATCTAGGTCACCATCTATAGTTATTTCAGTGCCATTGTAAGGGAATTTGAGACACTGATGATACGTGGAAGGGACCGCCTTCATGGCATGAATCCATGGTCTGCCTAGCAGAAGGTTATAAGGAAGGGTGAGATCCAAGACCTGGAACTTTGTCTCCATTACTGCAGGACCAATTCTGATAGGAAGTGTTACCACCCCCTTTGATTTTTGTTCCTCATCATCATAAGCTTTAATGACAATACTTTTGGTTGTGTCTACGCATGCTTCTGAGAAACCTAATGCCTTAATTAATTTTAAAGTGCACAGATTTAACTCTGCTCCTTTGTCTACCAAAACTTGTTTAACTTTGGTATCATCAACAAGGACTTCAAGATGTAAAGGGTCGTTATGGTTTGTCTTTTCAGTTGCGTAGTCTTGTTGAGAAAACATGGCATGATGATTATTGGTAGAATAGCCCACCATTTCCTAGAAACGATTGACATCAAGATCATAAGGGACCGTGGTGTTTTGTAAAGCCTTATCTAGAATGGATCGATGCTCAGGAGAGATACGCAACAATTCCAAGATTGAGATTTGGGTTGGGGTCTTCCCCAACTGGTCAAGTAGGTTATATTGTGACTTGGAAGGCTATGGTGTTTGCTGCGATGGAGGACCTTGGATAGTGATCTTTGTACGATGAGTGTTGACTGCACACTTGGGATTTGTATTGATAGTAATGGTATTGATATTCTCATCGGCAATGAGAAGGTGATGAATGGTTTTGCCACTACTATAATCATGCTTGATACTCACATAGTTGGCTGACATATTGGTCTTAGTACTCAAACTGGGAATAGTTCATTTCCCATGGTCATGTAGCAGATCAGAAAAGATTTGATGATCAGTGTTTGATGACTTGTTTTTGTCCACTAACTTCAATTATCTCCTTCTACAAGATCCCTGTGATGATATTTTAGTTGTCAATTTTTAGTTATGTCCCCAGTTCTAAGACAGTCACAAAGGCATTATCATCCCACCAAACTCCGGTTTAAATTTCTATGGATCACTATTCTGGCCTCGTGGTAGTTGTATAAGATCATGTTGTAAACAAATGGTTTGAATCACGCACTCAATGGGGTTCCCCTGGGAGTGACCTCACGTTTAAACCTCCTCAAGCTGTTGCAATGCTGAGTATTTTGGACCATGTTGGGAGGTTGATTGACAACATTAAGTGTGTTGGCAGAAGTGTTAAGTCCTTGTAATGTGATGATTGGTCCTGCTTGTACAGTTTTAGCATCAACTACCCCATCATTGGTGACATTTTTGTTGCGAGACCAAAATTTGTTTGTCATTGGGGGTGTTTTGCACAATTGGATTTCTATTTGATGTTGATGTCTTAAGTTCACCTTTTTCAATGAGATCCTTTTCTATTTTAACCCCTTTTTCCACTAGTTCTGAAAAATATACACCATCAAAATTCTGCTACTCTTTAGTTTTCGTGCTAGTTGCTCTTCCTCGGAACATAATAACTCTGTTTTTCAGTGTTCTCTAATCGTACACTAGCTAGCTATTGTCCTCCATCCTAGGAAGAAAGTGATAAATGCTCAACTTCATCTTGAAGTTACAGTGACACAAGGTTGCTATATTATCTGTGGCTCATGTTGAAGGAGAGAATTGCTCAACAAATTCTCTCAAATCCAGTCAACTCCAAGATCTCATGCCATCTAATCCTAGAAACCAATCTAGTTCTAAATTCTGCACAAGATCTCTTGGAAATAGTCTCATAAGATACATAAATAAGCTTAATGCCAAGTACATGTGGTAGAAAATTCCCTATATGTTCTATTGATTCTACGTATCAGACTTAGGGAGATTCAAAGACAGGACATACTGAGGAAAGGGTCATGTACAACGATCTATCAAAGGGAAATGGGCATATGTCCTTTCAGTTGAAAAGGATTTCAGTTTATAATCACATGTTGGCCCATTTGTGTTTATAGTATGCATTGTGTTTCAGCATGCACACACCGAATGATGTGCTAGGTGGATTATGCGGATTTGTGTATGTATTATAAAATCCAAGGTCTCGTGATGGGTTTTGATTGAACGTTGGTATTTGAGGTGGGTTTGGATTCAGAATGTTAGTAAACATGTTCTGGTCTAGAATCTGCATAAATTGGTGTTGACTTGGGATCTGTGTGAATGGATTCTGGGTAATGTGCTGGGAGAAGGGATTCTGATTTGGAATTCTTGTGTGAGCCCCACAACAATCTAGGGAAGATGGATTCCTGATTGCTGGTGACAATGAGGGAATGCCCCATGTTTTGTAATTAATGGTAGTTGGCACCAGGGTGACCCTAGCACTAGCATGGCCACCACTGTGGTATGGTGTGCTTGTGACACCGGCATTAGGTATGGTCATTGACTGTGAACTTGTGACACTGAGACAAGGTGTAAAGGCTGACGTTTTAGGTCTTTTAATCCCAACAAGAGGATCAAAGGGAGTGGATGATGAAGCCCCTATAGTGAAATTAAATCCCGATGTCATGCCAGATGTACCAAATGGAGACGTATGAATCGCCCAATTTTTCTAGAAGTTAGTGCCAGATGGCATAGCTATTGTATTTGCATTCTGAGCTATAGTAGTACCTGGGTAGTCATTACTTGTCCCAGTTGTGTAGGTATTGAGTTTGTAAGCAGTTAATATCAGTCCCCGTAAGGTAATGCCTTTTGTTAGCAATTTGGCTATATCATGAATTACCTGCTGTTTAGGGTACTCATCACAAAAGAGTAAAACCTGTGGTTCCTGTGTTTCTGTTGTAATGTGCTCTGAGTACGCTTTAGTGGTGAATTTATCTAATAGAGTCTTAGATCTGAGGAAATGATTTCGATGAATTGCTTAGCTTGACATCTTTCTTTCTCTTAGACCTAGTTTCAACCATGTAAGATAAGCTCAATATGCAAGGAATGCAAAACTACGTCTATGGAAAGTATGACTCTAGTCTATGTTTTTTGGGATTTTCTGAATGCAAAATAAGGAATGTTCTAGGATGACGCTAGTCTAAAATGACAATATCCAAAGATGAAAAATCTAAGCAAACTTCTAAGGTAATCAATTTTGTAAACCCAGACGGAGGGACCAACTACCTAAGTCTAACCAAGGCGTCAAATTAGTTAAGTCAAGGAACCAATGTAGGACAATGATCAAAGACAAGTTGAGTTTCCTAACTAGATTGATGAGCTAGGAGGACTCTTTGTAGGAAAAAGGATAAGATGATAGGACTAGGTTCAATGACAAATTTCATTGATGCTATGATTTTTCTAGAGTGTAGATGGTGGACCTATCCTAAAGTTTGTAAAACTAACTTTCCTAGAAGTTTAAATCTAAAGGGTAATATGTACTCAATGATGAACGTAAAACTCATAATTAGGACAACTATGGTAATGACTAAATGATACCTAAAGGATGCAAAAAATTGAGCAAATCATTTCAGGTTTCTGTCCAAGGACAAGTAAGATAGATCAAAGACTGGTATGACAGTGTTGACTGGAAGTGACCATGAATTTTGGTTTTCTAATAATCTGGAAAATGCATCACAAAATTTATCAAATGCGGTTATGTTTCACAGTTGCGGCTTTCTGTCAATCAGTTGTGTGTTTTTGGTAAATGTTCAGTATCTGGTGTCAAAAAAATGCGGTTAAGTTTCTAACAGATGCAACTCATAATAGCAATTGCGACTCAGAATATAACATATGCGATTTTCCATAAAACAAATGCGAGCTAATCTGGAAAATGTGACTCTATGTTAAACATATACAACTGATAATGACAGATGCAACTCGAAGGTAGACAAATGCAACTCTAAAAATCAATTGCGACCTTCTGGTGAACAGTTGTGACTCTATTGTATTTTCAGTGAATTAAGATATAAAACTGACACTGTTTTCTATGATCAAGTTCTGGCAAATAAAGACACTCATAAGACAAAGTGTTTTCAGTTTGATTCTGGACTCAAAGAATGTGTAATTTGGCAATAGGAAAGTACAATCCTAATAGGCCAATAGGCCAAGGGTTTGTATACTTGGTATAGCCCACCGATATACCTCAAATTGGTGCTAAACACCTTTCCTTCTCGAGAGCAGATAGCTTAGAAGTTTGGTGGCATTGGCTCCCCTCCACAGCTCATTAACATCATTCGAGCACACCAACTTTGGATTATTTGGGTAATGACTTCCCAAGAACTGCTATCTCTACTAAAGGGGATCAGTAGTGAGTGTCTTCGGGCATGATACTATACACTGCACTATACCAAGCAACAACAGAAAAATGGTTGGTCTTTATAACAAAAGGTGTTTAGTACAGGCATTCTGTTCGTAGGGCATGATCCATGTGGCGAGAGTCCCCTTCCAAATCCATCTCGTCGGAACCATATGCGTGATTCTTGGGCTTTCACCAAGAATCCACTTTTATATACCGGCTGGAAGTCCCTCGGGTTCAAGGTGCTATCGGTCTGAGTCATCCTAGGGTGAGTACATTTTCCCACCAGAACAGACCCAAGTTCTAGATTTGGTAACTGTTTCTCTTACACCAAGGATCAGATGGATGCGCAAGGGGAGAGGATACTTCGATGTACCAAATCGTGAGGGTAATTACATAGTTGTGCTTTCACACCAAACATAGTAGAAACTTGTTAATTTTAATCCAAATGAAAGATTTTCTACACTACCAAACAATTTGTTTCAAAAAAAAATTAACTAGGGTCTTCGACATGCGTTCTGCAGAAAGATTCATTAGTAGTTTTCAGTATTGTCTTCGTCAATCATCCTGCAAAAACTTGTGAACTCCTCAAGACACATGTTGAAAATAGAAGATTAGAGAAAATAAAACCATGAAAAGGAAACTGTAAATTGAAAATCTAATCCTAAAATATACCAGTCGGATGAGTCATTTTCTTTGTCAAATGTGTCTCAGTATTTTACCAGTCAATTGTGGCTTAGAAAATGACAGATGCATCAGAATTTGTCAGATGTGGTTCAGAAAGTCAATTGCGTTGCTTCGTCACACTAATGCATCTTTGAATGTCAATTGTGGCATTTCGTCAAGCAGATGCATCATTCCGTACAAAAACCTACAAAATAAAATAAAAGTCTACGGATACATGAAGATGGTTTCTTCACGCCTAGTTCACCAAATGTAACATCTAGAAAATGCAGAAGAAACAGATCAAAGCAAACATGCAATCTAAAACTCTAGTGCAATCTAAGCTAAGCAACAAAGAACAAAGGAAAGTCAAAACGTAAGTAAACTGAACAACCTCACCCAATATGTACGTAATTCCATGTATCATCTCGATTTCCCTTCTCCATTTTTCCGTTGTAGTATAATTGCCCTCATATTTTCAAGGTTAGTGCAAGTATAGCCTATGATAGTGAATTAGCAAAACATCGGAGATTCAAGATAGTTGCTCCAAAAAGTCATAAGATTTCAAGAGAGATTGGAATGAAGAAGAATATATCAATTTTTATAAAATTGATCATTCAAACGACAGGTCAGGATTGAAAGATCAACAGACGGTTGAGATCGATAGATTAGACATGCATTTTGATAACTGTTAGTAGTGACATGAGTGATACAAATTATAAATAGAATTAAAGATTAAATAAATGATTTAATCTTCAAGTTTGGTATTCGAAAACAGAAGAATAATCTTTCCATGACAAAGATAAAGATGGATTAAATCAACTCTCTGTTTGAATGCATGCACAAGATTTAATTAATTAAATAGGAATATTTAATTAATATGCATGTACACACAATTGAGTTAGAACTAGATGACTGGATGATATGACAAATAGCTTACTCGAGAAAACAACTCAGACAATAAATCAAGAGTTAACTGACCGAATTAAATAGATCTTTGAGTCGAGTAAGAGTGAATACTTACATAATTTGCACAATTATCTAATATAGAGGAATGCGTTAAAATAGGATTTATGAATTAAATAATTCATTTAATTCAAGATTTGATATTTGAAAAGTAATTAAATAATAAGATTTATTTAATTAAATGATGAATGGATCAAATGAATAATTAAATAAATAAAGGATTTATTTAATTATAGTTGACATATGATAAAGAGTAAATTAAATAAGAATTTATTTAATTGAAGAAGAAGGATAAGGTTAATTAGTAACATAATTAAATAAAAAGCGTTTATTTAATTAATTAGATGGAATAAAGAAAAGTGTGAATTAATTAAATAATTAAGATTATTTAATTAATAGAAGAAATGAAGACTTTAGAGAATAATTAATTAAATAATTGACATTATTTAATCATGATTATGGAAGAAATACAAATTACTAAGAATATTGAAGTCGCAGGCTTAAACCAGATTTCGGTGTCTACAGTAGTGTAGATTTTTCTAGCCAATTATTAATAGTGAGGATTTATGAATGGATGATTGAAGCTTGTGGAAAACATTTTTAAGGCAATGTCATCTAAGGATTAAGGGAATTCATCTTGATCCACAAGACTGGCATCATCATCATAGGAATTATATTATAGTTTATTAACAAGGCTAGCATCACAATCATCATACTTAGGGTGGCTTCCAAGGCCTTCTTGCTTATTGATATATTTGGTATCTTGTGTTTTGACCTTAGGTATAATAGCTATAGATAGTTTTAAAAGTATTTTCTTTATTTAGTTTCATGTTCTTTTGTTCTTCTGGTATTAGGATAAATGGATGGATAATTTTTTAGGATGAGGATTTGGATGAGGTTGGTGGATTTGGAAGGGTTATTTTGGGTATGATTTTACTGTTTATAGAGCTTAGTATATGATGGAAGAGATTAGGATAGGGGATAATAATTCATTTGATGAGGGTGGATTGGAGTTGATAGATAGATGGATGAGAATTTGGATAAGGGGAGTGATTAGGATTAGGATGAAGGTTAGATTATTATTTGGATGAAAGGTTTGGGGATGTTGGATTGAGATGGGTGAAATAATTAGGCTAAGTGGATGAAGAATTATGGGTATTATCTAATATATCTATGTGTTCTAGATCATCTTCTAGACCCCTTTGCATTAGTGGTATTTTTTGGGTCTTATT
>VDFB02330009.1:0-46400 GCA_007258455.2 Sequoia sempervirens | reverse complement strand
GTGAAGAAGTGTTCATGTGCTTAATCATAACTGTAATTAGGTATTAGCAGATGTTGTTTTCTCAGTTCAAATCCCTACAGATGTAATCCAAATCTTTCTGTAAGACAATGTGTCTTCCTTTGGGAAGTAAACCTTATTGTAATTGAGCTCTAGGAAGTGTGCATGAATGCATGTGCATTCTCCATTTCATTCTTTATACTTTTAACAGGTTATAATCTTGTGGATTGACCTCTACCGTGGTTTTTCCCCTAAAAGGGTTTCCACAAAAAATCTTGGTGTTAAGTGTGTTTTTGATGTGTTGATGATTATTGCTTTCATTGTTATTAATTAGATATGAGAATAAGGTTTAATAAGCTTAATAAGTTTTGAATTTTTGTGACAACTGATTCACCCCCCTCTCAGTTGTTTGCCCTTGTGTTGCCAACAAATGATGCCATTAATTAATTAGCGAGGCTAATTCAATTAATTAAGCGAAAAGAGGATGTGCTTGAGAGGAAATGATGTTAGTATACTTGATTGAAGTGTATGATATCATTCAAGACATTTTTTAGTGTCTACATTTTGGCTCACTTTGAGGCGAGGTACTTGATGCTTGGTTTAAAGACTAATGATCTTTGGATTAAAAATTGTTGCTTAAATCATTTTTTATTTTTTTTAAATTTTAGATGCCCCACTGTTGAAGGATAAAGCTGATTCCCTACCCCCTCAAGAGATCGGGCGAAAAATTTGAATTTTGGGTTGATTTCTCGATAAAGGTGAAAAGCACCCCTAGGGGTCCAGAAAGGCTTCGCGATGTAAGAAACATGCCAAAAATGCAAAAAATGATGCAAAATAAGGTTTCGATTGAAAAAATTGGTGAGAATGATGATAAACCCTAGCTCCAAGGTTAAATTAGGGCAAAGAAAACCCTAATTTTCTAGCATAAATAGGTGAGGAAGGGTCACTTTTAATTCATTTGTGCATTCACACCTTAAGGAATTATTGCAAATTGATCTTTGACCCTCTGACGAAATGGCGTGACAAGAGCTCCCACGACACATTTCTAACCAGGTTCGAGAGTACCAAAGGCTTACAAGCTCAAGACCACTGGTATGTAACTCGAAACTTGATTTGAAATTTGACTTTTTGATGCATTTATTGCTTTTTGAATTTAAACTTTGATGACATCACTATATAGCAATGCTAATTTGAGAATTGGTGACACTAAAATGAATTTTAGCGATGCATATGTGTATTGCGACGCAGTTCACAATTTAGAATTAGGGTTTCCAATTTTAAATTGTGACACATATGTTCATAGTGACACATTTCTTAATTTGAAAAGTAGGGTTAGGGTTTCCAAAGTTTAAATCGTGACACATATGTTTTTGGTGACACGATTTGTGATTTGCAATTTTAATGCCTTTGGGCGTTGTGATTTGGAATTTGAAATATAGCGATGCTATCGTAAATAGCTACTCTATTTCCATTTTAGAGCTGAAAATTCCAAACCGAGTCAATTTTTTTTCAAATTTTGATGTCATGCACTTCGTGGGTGTAGGAGGTCATTCCACCCTTGATTTCTCGCAAGCACCGTCCCACAGTTTTGGAGAGACTTGGTGATTTATCTGAGTTGCACCAGGAACACCTAGGGGAGATTGGCCTATGGTACATTGCATACATGCCCATCATCTGGACACATTTGGCTATGATGACCACGTTGTGAGAGCAATGGCACAGTGAGATTTCATCATTCCACCTTCCCAATAGTGAGGCGACAATGATATTAGAGGATGTATGGTAGATTTTGTGTTTGTTGATACATGGTGAGCATGTGATATATGATGTTGACGCCAGATACAATGCCTACCATGAGGGGATGGAGATTAAGGACCTCATTTCTAGTTTGGTTGCTCCTGACTGATGGAGCAGAGGATTCAACCTAGGATGGGGCCTGGCATGGCATTAGATGCTCTACAGGAGGACACTGTTTGCATGGAGGCCAGTGATGCTGGCCTCATTATATTATGATATGCATGACTTCGTCTACTGTGATGGTAGAGTGATCGGGACAAGAGTTACTTTGCTTCATATTTGGTCTTAGAAGCATATTGTTGTGCTTTGACCAATCATTCAGATAGTTGATGTTGAGCCAGATGATCAAACTGTTTGGTGATATAGAGGTTCCATTTCAATTCAGCATACTGGGAAGCTTAGGATTGCATACTAGCATAGGGTGCTCGATGACATGACAATTTTCAGATGGTGGCTCTGGCTTTAGATGCCAACATGGTACGATGACGTGCAACAAATCTTCTTTTCCAGACAGACCCAATACATGAAGGGTTAGGAGCACACCATTATAGAATGGTATCTTCCAAATAGGGTGGCTCGATAGTTTGTTGAGCAACAGGATTCGCCAGATGATGCATATAGGGCCATCTTCACCAGATCAAAATGAGAGGTACCCACATGGGGACCTACAATCCTAGATCCTAAGGTGGTTGAGGGTTTTTGGTAGTTGGTTTCCCAACCATGGGATTATGACCAGGGATAGGCAGATGCATAGGCGAAGCCTGCATACGATGCATGGTTCACACCCCATCACAGGTTGATAGATCTAGTGTGTGCTCCTCCATGAGGGAGACCTAGAGGAAGGGGAGCGGGAAGAGGCTGAGGCTGAGGCTGAGGCTGAGGCTGGGGATAGGATGGACAAGATGCCCAAGATGGATAGGATGGGAAGATCCCTGGGGCACCACCAGTGGGACAACAACCTCTAGAACAACCTCCTGTTCAACAACAACTAGTGCAATAGCAGCCAGTGCAGCCACCACCACCGGATCATTGAGTCAACAACTACAACAGTAGGTTTAGATCATTACGGGTGAGTAGGATCATGCCCAAAAATATATTTTGGCTATTATTGCTAAGAGGGATTAGGCACGACAGTACGTACAGGCTATCATGGTAGAGAGATACCATGAGTGTCAACTCAGGTAGACTGCAAAGATGCAATTAGCATAGGAGGTCGGGCAACGCCAACAACTCAAGATGATGAAAACTGCATCTCAGGGGTGGATAGTCTCTGCAAGATTATATAGAGAGGTTGTGACTGAGGAAACCTTCTATAGGTTGCACTATCATAGAGATGTCCCCATGTCACTTAACAACTTGATTATTTCCAAAGGATTGGGGCACATGGTAGAGCAGAGGATCAGCCTGAGAGATAGGCTGGAGAGGGGAGCAACCATCAGGGCTAGCTTGAGTGTACAATTTTTTTTATTTTTTTTTCCTGATTCTTTTATACATATATACATTCATAGGCTCCTTTTTGATAGCCTCATGGATATTGTATTTATGATAGATATAGATACATTGATTGATATATTGTACCATGATAGTCATGATTTTTTGATATATACATGATACAAATATGGATTCGATATGATGTGTTCATCTTATTTCATGTTTATGATTGTATGGATGCATATGATGCAAGATATGATTATTCTTATATTTTATCATGTATGGATGCACATTAGTTATGGCTATGTGATATGTGATGATATGCGATGATATGTGATGATATGCGATGTTATGATATGGATGGATGTAATGCTATATTCTCTTTAATTATCTTTTCATGATATGCCATGGTATGGATGCATTTATTTTTGTGTATTTTCTATGCAATTTATGATGTGATGATGTATGCATGTAGATGTATGTATGGAAAATGCAAATGTTATGCTTATGACAATGATAATGAAATGTATGTCTATGATATGTGATGCAACGATTTAAGATGTTTAGAATAACAAATCTATATTATTCATCACAACTCAAATGATAATGATGATGTAGGATGGATGTTTCATGATATGCTATGATATGAAATGATTATGATATGATGATGCAAGATGCATATATGCTAATGATTTATGGATGCAGGATAGATGCATTGATGATGTTTTTGTTGAATGTCATGAAACCAGGTTAGCGTGAAGAGAAGATAGAAGAAATAAGATGAATGACCATTGAATTCGATGATTGCTTCAAGAGATCCAACAAGTCTATGATCCACCGAGACTTTATTAGAGATGGTGATGAGAAATGCACAATGATGACTTACTCAAATATTGGGATTGGGATTTTCCATCATTCCTTATTGTTTGATATAACACATAGACATGATGCATCAAGGTATTCATAACTAGGACGACGTTGTATCTAGTGTAATGGAATTTGAATCTGCAAACATATAGGATAGTTCTGGTTCACACCTTGACATACAGAAACCTCGTTGGAATGTAAGTTAGAAGAATATATTGGACCAAAGCATACACAATAGTCAACAACATACTCCAAACAACCTTCCTACACACAACTAAGCAAGTATGCACCAAGATTATTTTATAAGAATACCCACAAGCACAACAAACAAAAGATAATGATCGATGCCCTATTCCTTTCTCTCTAAATATTTTTAGATAGACATCATCGAGAGGTCCTCAAAATGGGTCATTAAGATAAATCGTAAGAAAAGATCAAAGACAAACAATCAGTGTTATCTATATCTTTTGCTAGTTTATTTTAGCTAAGGTGATGCCCGATGCTGATGTCCATTGTAGGAAGGATACATCCTAGGAAATGTTGATTAGGAGTTTTTTGATGTAGGATGATGATGCTAATGATAAGTCCTTAGTACAAACTTCACTGACATATTTACCTATGATCTAGAATTTAGATTTTGACACTTAGGTTTTCACTTGATGACTTGTGATACTTGCTTTCTTTTTTTTTTGCCAAAGGTTGAAGATGGAAATTGATTTATTATGGATGGAAGTTTATTGCGGGTGAAAGTGAGATGAGATGGGTGGTTTTGGATTTTTCTAGAATATTTCAATTTTTTTTGATATTTTGCAAATGTTTTGAGGCTATTTTTGGTCTTTTTTGAAAGTTTATGTGAATGTTTATGGTTTTCAGTTATTTGAGGTTGTTTAGTGTTTTCTGAGATTTTCTAATGTTTTTGTGTTTTCAATTTTTAGATGTTTTTGTGTTTTCTGATATTTGGATGTTTTAGGAGTTTTATGAGATATATGGATGTTTTTTATTTTTCGGTATTTGATTTTTTTTGGGATTTTATGATATTTGAATGTTTAGGGATTTTATGAGAGTTTCTACCAAGAACCTAACCTAAAAGACCTATCCTAGGGGCCTCGCGGGCTAATCAAAGATAAGCCTTTCCTATGTTATACATGCAAAGACCACGTAGTTCGATTGACTCGACTTATTTAAGATGAAGATATGAATAATTGATGGAATGTCAGTTTATTATGATGGACTCCTAAAGGATTGACCTTGGGTGTCTCGGGGGCACATCAATGATGGCCTTACCTACGTTCAAGCTCAGAGACCCGTAGTTCGACAATAGGACACTATTTTTTGGATTTTTGATGTTCGACCTTTTTAGGGTTTTTGATATGTTTTTTATTTTTCCTTTATAATTTTATGAATGTTTTTGGATTTTCGGCTATACAAGATTTGGATGTTTTTGGATTTTTGGCTATACAAGAGTTGGATGTTTTTTTATTTTAATGAAGCTTTATGAATGTTTTTGGGATTTTCTGATAACTGTTAAGATATACAATAACCTGATATGATTCATAATGAATTTCCCCCAGTGTGATATGCCATAGACTACCTCGATATAGGTAGGAAAAACTGATCTTTGGAATATGCCAAGTAGTACTAAGGGGATACGACACTTTACAATATCAAGCTATGATAGAGATGCGGATGGGTGATGGAATAAATAGGATGAATGATACGATGGATGGAGGGTGATGCAAAGAATGATAGGATAAAGAGTCAAAGAATAGATGAAGGTGCTTTATTTACACAAGGCGCTTGTTTGCTAGGTTTTTACCAAGGTACTTTCCCAAAGGGCCACTGAAGTGGTTTTCACTAGAGGACGATTTGTTTTCTTTACTTTTTCAATCCTTTTTCTCATTTTTTAATTTTTTTGTATTTTTAAATTTATGCCCTTCAAGACTAGGCATAATTTTTTTTAAGATGCAAGCTATTGGTTGGTTCCTACAAGGGTTCACCTTCAGGTGTTAACAATTGGTATGCTCCTGATCCATAACTTGATGTGATGACAAAGGGAACCAGCCAATTAGGCTCAAAATTTCCTTTGCTATCTTGATCTGGAAGATTTTTCTGATTCTGCTTTAGGACAAGGTCCCCTACTTGTAAAGACTGACATTTAATCTTCTTGTTATAGCTTTGTTTTAGTTGGTTTTGATATACTTGTAAGTGATTAAGGGTGTGAAGGCGACACTCATCCAAGAATTCTAGCTCATTCAACTGAGATATTCTATATTCTATATTCTTCATCAGTAATCAGGTTCTATAGTGAGACTCAAAATGATGGGAGCTTAACCTCAATAGGAAGGATAGCTTCAGATCCATAGACTAGGGAGAAAGGGGTTGCACCTATTGGCATGCAGATACTAGTACAATAAGCCTAGAGAGTGGGATTTAGTTGCAGATGCTAGTCATAGCTAGCTTCATTAACCGGTTTCTTCAATATTTTTAAAATGGTCTTGTTTATAGCCTCAGCTTGACCGTTGCCCCGAGGATAATACGGGGTAGAGAATCGGTGTTGGATATTGAATCTTTGACATAATTCTTTCACATCTTGATTCTTAAAGGGGGTTCTATTATCTGAGATGAGGGTTTGTGGAACACCATAATGACAGATTAGGTAGTTCAGTATAAACTTTGCAATTTCCTTCCCCATTAGGTAGGTCATAGGAATGGCTTCAACCCACTTGGTAAAGTACTCAGTGGTTGTTATGATAAACTTATGGCCATTGGATGAAGTTGGAGTGATTTTTCCTATGAGTTCAAGTCCCCATTGTGGAAAAGGCCAAGGTGTGATCATTGGTTGCAATTCCTGAGTTGTAGCATGAATCAAATCTCCTTGTTGTTGGCACTGGACACACTTCTGCACATACTGATGAACTTCCCTTTCCATGGTTGGCCAATAGTACCCCGTCCTCAACAGTTTCTTAGCTAAAGTCATACCACTAGAATGGGAACCACATATGCCATCGTGTACTTTTGTTAAAGCAGTTAAGGCTTCCTCTTGGTTAAGACATCATAGTAATGTTCCCTCAATGCTTCGGCAGTAAAGGGTATAACCTAGGATTATGAATCGAGATGCCTTCTTGACAAAGGTCCTTTAAAGGTTTGAGGTGATATCGGATGGGAGGATTCCTCTGCTTAGGTATGTGAATATGTCATGATACCATGGGGATCTAGGACCAACAATGAGACATGCGAATTCAGATTCACGGATTTCAAAAGTTGGTACGAGAAGTTGTTCTACCAAAAATTCACATTGAAGGATGTTTTTTGGCATGTCTAACAATGATCCAATTGTTTCCATTGTATTTGTTGCTCGATTGTTCATGCGAGGAATCTTCTCAAAAGTTATATCTATGAAAAGGTCCTTGAGACTTTCTACCATCTTTTTGTAAGGAGTGAGCTTATCATCCTTAGTTTGATATTCATCATTGACTTGGTTGATAACCAGCTATGAGTCTCTATAGACTTTCATATTTTGTATCTACCACTGAACTGTTATCCTTAGACCTGCGATTAGGGCTTTGTACTCAACAATGTTGTTAGTACAAGGGAATGATAGCCAGTATGACTTTGGAATGTAATCACCTTGAGGGGTGATGAAAAAAATACCCGCTCTTGATCCATGTTGGGTGAACGATCCATCAAAGTACATCTTCCACTGAGCTGTGAGATTAATAAGGAACATTGATTCATTAGGGAATTCAGATATTAAAGGATTCTCTGCATAAATAGGTTCCTTTGCTAGTTGGTCTGCGATCACTTTTCCTCTGATTTCCTTGATTTCTACATACTCTATGTCAAACTATGTTAAGATCATTACCCATTTGGCCATTCACCTTGTGAGAGTCGCTTTGGATAATAGGTATTTCAATGGGTCAATCTTGGCAATAAGTTTGATTTGATGTGACAACATGTAGTGTCTAAATTTCTGTGAAGCAAAAACTATTGATAAACATGCCTTCTCAATGGGTAAATAGTTCATTTCATAGCCCACCAATGTCTTACTGATGTAATAGATAGCCCTTTCCTTTCTGTTTTCATCATGTTGTGCCAGAAGAGCACCTAGTGTTGTTGATGTTGTTGAGATATACATGATCAGTGGTTTGTTCGATATTGGTGGCATGAGCACCTGAGGTGTTAGTAGATAGTCTTCGATCTACTGGAAAGCTTTATCACACTTCTCATCCCACTTATAAGTTATTCCTTTATGGAGAAGATGCGAAAAGGGGTGGATTTTATCTGATAGTTGTGTTATGAACCTCCTGATGGACTGCAATCTTCCTTGTAATCCTCTCATTTGTTTCAGTGTTTGTGGTGGTTCCACATTGAGGATGGCTTTTAACTTTGCTGGATCAATTTATATCCCTCTTTGTGAGATGATAAAGCCAAGAATTTTCCCTAATGTGACCTTGAAGACACACTTTTTTGGATTCAATCGTACCTTGTATTCTTCAAGTCTGTCAAAGATGGGTCCTAAGACTTCTATGTGCTCACTTCTTTTCTTTGATTTTTCCAAAATATTGTCCACATAATCTTCAACTGGTTTGTGGATCATGTCATGAAAGATGAGGGTCATTGCTCTTTGATAGGTTTCTCATACATTCTTTAGCCCAAACGACATCATGTTCCAACAATAGGTTCCCAATGGACAAGTGAATGCAGTTTTGTGGTGATCCTCCTTGGCGATTATGATTTGATTATAGCTTGAAAAACCATCCATGAGTGACAACATTTCATGCCCAACTATTAAGTGTATAATCAGGTTGATATTAGGAAGAGGGAAATCATCCTTTGGACATGCCTTGTTTAAGTCTTTGAAATTTGTACAGATTGTGATGCCCCTAGTGGGTTTTGAGACTGGTACCAGATTTGAAACCCACTTAGGATAATTTATCGGTCAAATGAATCCAACGCCAAGAAGCTTTTGTAATTCTAGTTTCACCAAAAGTGCTATTTGATGGTGCATCTTTGTTAATTTCTGCTTGACTAGCTTAGCTTCAAGGTAAATAGCTAAGTGATGCACAAATACTTCTTGATTGAGCCCTGGCATATTTGTGTATGACCATGCAAAGTTATCTCTTCATTCCTTCAGGAATGTTGCTAGGTTCTTTTGTTCTTCATCTAACAAAGATTCAACATAGAAGGTGATCTTAGGTGCTTCTTTTGTTTCCACATTGACTAGAGTGGCCTTTTTTGCTAGCACTGTTGACTTCTCCAGATGCATTGCACTAAGGGGAGATTGAATCCATCATCCTGGGGCACCTCAGAGAGGTTTTCACCTTCATATGCATCCTTTATTTTTACTATTTTAGGATCAGAGAGTGTCGCAGTGTGGTTTTCACTCAAGGATCTGCATGTTAGTTGCATTTCATCAATTTGACAACTGAAGGATTCAATCATCTCCCCATAGTACGGCTCTATATCTAGCTCTATATCAAAACATACTTTGTGCTCTGCCCATAGTAGTGTTGGAAAAACAAGGACATATAACTGAGAGGGGGGGTGAATCAGTTGTCACAAATTATTTAAACTTTTTCAAACTTAACTTAATCTTAGATATGATGAATGGACAGTAATCCATGAACAAACAACACATCAAAAGCACAAAGAACACCAAGATTATTACGTGGAAACCCTATTAGGGAAAAACTATGGTGGATGTTAGTCCACAATATTATACCCTATTAAAAGTATAATGAGAAATAATGGGAATGCACATGCATTCAGGCACACTACCTAGAGCTCACTACTCAAATACAAGAGGGATCACTGCCCAACAATACACATGAATATAGATTAGATCCATAGGGTATGAACTAAGGAAATAGCTTCTTCACAAGCTTGATTACAGTTCCAGTTAAGCACAGAAAAACCTTCTTCACACTTTGCTCAAACTTCTTCTCACTCTGCTCTGCAATCAAATGATTTGGAAACTATTCACACATCTGCACTTTCTTTGGCATACATTCGCTCTTATGCACACTCTAACTTCTCTCAAACAATCGCTCTTATATATCTGCAACATGGAATTACATCAACAACCTAGTTGGCCAGAAATATGAAACATATTTTCAATGTCGGCCCAAATTTACAAATAAATTTTCAATGTGGATCAAACACCGTCGGCTAATATTATGATGATACCCAAAAAAATATCCTCGAGTGTGCAAAACATTCAAATTTTAATCTCCAAGGATCCACAACACATTACAACCACCATGCTAGCCAAGAACATGAAAAACTGAACATACCGAGAAAAATCTTCGACCATAAGCACATCGATCAATGCAGACGTGCAAAAAAGATAGATCACGATCTAGAAACGTCCATGAGCACCAAGAAACAATAGAGAAACATCTACAACAAATAGAATTACCATAATTATACCAACTTTAATCAAGAACACTGACAAAGACCACACAGACACTGTCAGAACACAGATCTTCATAACATGAACAAATCTTCATGCGGACCTCTGAAACTTTTGGTGGATGGACTAGATACACTAAAAAATAAACCCTTTAGTCCATAGCAGTTAATCTTCAACATACAGAACAAGACACCTTCATGATCTTCATAGTTCCACTGGGAACCTGGAACACTTTTTTTAACAATTTTCTCAATATCCTCAACATATAAAATCTCTAATACAATAATGCTAATAGTGTTGACATCAATGACAACCACATATCAACAACACAACCACTACATCCAACAATCTCCCCCTTTGGAATTGATGGCAACACATGATGTGAAAAACACCATCAACCCAACTCTCAATTAGCACTTACTCCTCCTTAGATTCTGATTCTTCTTCCTTGACTTCTTTTGCATGGTCTTCTCCCCACAAGACTCTTTACTCTAGATAAGAAAAAAAATTTCACATGACTCTTCTCCCCCTTTGACATCAATGGAAAAGAAAAGCATTATCTTCCAAAATACAAGCTCTGTACCACATATCTGCACATCTGACTACTCCCCCTGAGTAGAAACCACTGAAACATCAATCCAGATCAGGAAATATCTATGAAGCACAAAGATTGATTCAAGTAAATACATCTTTAGTTCAAATCAAGAGGGGTAATCACCCCTAGCATCCCTCTGAGATACTCAAAATTATCCTTTGGCAACGGCTTAGTGAAAATGTTTGTAATATGTTCTTTGGTAGGAACATACTCCAGTCTGACTTCTTTCTCACTCAATTTTTCTCTTAAGAAGTGAAACTTGATTGATATATGCTTGGTCTTAGAGTGTAGCACCAGATTCTTTGATATGTTAATTGCACTTGAGTTGTCATAGTATATGGCAATAGGTTCATCATATACTATTATGATATCTTTCAACATTTGTTTCATCCACATCACTTGAGTATAGTTATTTGCAATAGCAATATACTCTGCTTCAGCAGTAGATAGAGAAATGGAATTCTGATTTTTGCTCAACCAAGACACCAACTTCTTTCCTAGGAAGAAGGCACCACCACTAGTACTCTTTATGTCATCTACATCTCCTGCCCAATCCGCATCAGTATATGCATTCAAAGTAATATCATCATCCTTAGGATACCAAAGCCCAAAATCAATTGTTCCTTTCAGATACCTGAAGATTCTCTTAACATCAGTCACATGAGACTCTTTTGGATCAGCTTGAAATCTAACAACCATACATACAACATTCATAATGTCTAGTCTAGTCTGAGTTAAATAGAGCAATCCACCAATCATTGACTTGTATCTTGTTTGATTTTCTTTAGGAGAATCATCATTCTATGTCAACTTACATCTGGTTACCATGGGAGTACCAACAGGTTTTGAGTCATCCATGTCAAACTTCTTCAGTAGTTCTTTCACATATTTGGACTAAGATATGAAGATCCCCTTGTCTAATTGAGTAACTTGCAATCCTAGAAAGAACTTCATCTCTCAAATCATAATCATCTCAAATTCACTCTTCATTTCATCAACAAACTTCATACATAGATTATCATCTCCTCCAAAAATAATGTCATCAACAAAGACCTCAATAATTATTTCTTTATCATGATCCAATTTGAAATATAAGTTTTTGTCAGTGGTACCTTTATTGAATCCAAGCTTCAATAAGTATTTGTCCAATCTCGCATACCAGGCTCTAGGGGCTTGCTTGAGTCCATACAAAGCTTTCTTCAATCAGAAAACCATGTCTTCTTTGTCAGTTAGTTGAAATCCATTAGGTTGTTCAATGTATACTTCTTCTAACTCACCATTTAGAAAAGCTGACTTTACATCCATTTGATAGACTTTATAATTTTTATATGTAGCATAAGCAAGAAATAACCTTACAACTTCAATTCTGGCAATAGGGGAAAAGGTTTCTATGTGAACCCCAATCCTAATACCTGCAAAACAATAAGAATAAACACATTAGATTAGAGATTGCAAGTAAGAACAAGGATTCCCCATGAAATCCATTTACCAAGTTGAAATTAGGAAAAGAAATAATGAAGAACACAATGAAAACAACAAAATAGATTGAATCCTAATTTAAATTAGCAAACTCATGATCCCATGGGGGAATTGGTGCCAATTTGATGTGAAAATTGGCCCTTTCCCAATTCCTATAATGCAAGATTGATGTGTTGATGATAATTGATCCACTTTGATGAAGGATGGTGAACGCTCCAAGCTAAAAACCTGCATAACCTAGCTAAGATTCAATGATGATGGATGGAATTTGATAGATATTTGAACATGGTAACTTTGCATAATTTGCGGATGATCAAATGAGGAATGGAGCCTCTTATTTATAGATGAGATTGAAGGATGAAAGTCCAAAATTGAGCAATGTGGGACTAACATTCATCCAATGGCAAGATGCCACTTTCCAATCTATGAGTGGATGGAGGATGTGCAATTTTTGAGGATTGTGCCAATAAATGCATATTTTTGAATTTGAATTTTGTTGAAATGACTTGCAAGAGGGAAGGGAAAATGCATTAAATGCCACTTGGCTCAAGGCAAAGGACATGCAAGATGGAGTAAATGCCTTGTTGGATGTACATGTCAACTTGGATTTTTGAATTCAAACTTGGAGAATATTCCAAAAGATGCATTGTTGAGGAAAATAGGGATTTAATAAATCAATTAAATCTATTTTCATGTGCAAGTGGAAAAAGTTGGAGGATGGGACATGATAGGAGATTAAATTAATCACAGTTAATTAATTTAATGAGAGATTAGAGGATGTGACAAATTTGACTTAGATTTGTGGATTTATTTAAATCAAATATGAGAGGAATGTGATAAGAGATTAATTAAATAAATATTTTGATTCATTTAATTAAAAGAGATGATGTTAGATTAAATTAAATAAGGTTTTACTTTATTTAATTTAATAGATAGACTTTAGAGATTTAATCAAATAAAATTAATTATTTAATTAAATAGGGATAATTAGATCAAGATGGTTAATTTAATTATTGAGAAGAGGTGACTTAATTAGATAACTCGTTTATTTAATTAAGAGAGGAATATTGATGAATTTAATCAGATAGGGGGATTTGATTAAATGGTTAGACCAAAGGATGATTCAGGATGAAACAATTTTAGTAGTTGGGATCAGATGCACAATGTCAATCGGTATATTTTACGTGTCTACATTTTGCCCCTCTTTGAAGAAATGCACTTGTTGCGTTGGTTCAAAGAATAAACTATCTCAATCAAAGCCAAAAAATTTCACTTTTAACAATCTTGCCCCATTGCTGCTTGGCAAGAGAAAACATGCCAATATATTGCCCCTCGAGAGATTGGACGAAAATTTCAATTTTTGGGTGATCTCGCGAAAAAAGAGGACAAGGTGCCTGACAGGTCCAAAAAGGCTCCAGGAGGCCAAAAATATGTCTAAACGCAATAAAACGATGTAAAACAGGCCTCAACTAGAAAAAAACAAGTTCAAGGGTCCAAAACCCTAGCAGGATAGCCAATTAGGGTGAAAAAACCCTAATTTTCAAGCTTAAAAAGGCTCTGATGGGTCACTTTCAATTTATATTCACACAACCACCTAGCAACCTTGAGATTTGAGCTTTGACCTCCTGACGATATGGCGTAATGACAGCTTTCGATGCACATTTTTGATCGAGTCCAAACATACCAGCGGCCACCCGACTTTGGGGCACCGGTAGGTGATCCTTACTTGAGCTTTGTTTTTTATTTTTAGCCTTCAATTAATGCTTTCAAAGTCAGTCCTTCTGCAGCGACGCTATATAGCGCTGCTCAAAAATCAAACTATGTCGCTCGGTGTCAAATTGCGTCACGGTGGTGGAGTTTGGAGTTTGAAAACAAATTCCAAACTTCGCCGCTGAGCTCATGGCCAACAGGGTGATTTCTAAACTGCAACGCGGTGGTCCTTTATCTTTGCAAATCGTGCCGCTGGGAAGGAAAGTGCACCGCGGCAGTGCGCTTTCGGCCTTTTGTGCCGTAGCATCAAAGTTTGATTAAAAATAAAACTGCGACACCTGCATGGATTGTGACACTGGATTGGTTTCTTGGACGCTCAACAAAATATTTTTCAAATTTTTTAACATGATGACCCTTCCTGATGCAGGATGCGGCGAGGGAGCTCCACTCCCGAGAGCACCGGTCGTGGGATCTATTTGGTTACTTGCAGAACCTGAGTGATAGAGATCAGGATCGGCTCTGAGACATGGGGCTATGGTACATCACTTATGCAACGCCCATTCATACACACCTCAGGATGATATTAGCGCTTGCCAAGAGATGGCACAACGAGACCTCTTCATTCCATCTTCCCACCGGCGAGGCCACCGTCACCTTGGAGGACGTTTGGTGCATCTTACGATTGTTGATTCATGGTCGACGCATGATTTTTGACATTGATGAGGGATGGGATGCCTGCCATAGAGGAAATTTTCATTTGCGAGGGGCAGATCGAGCTCGAGAAACACAGAGCCCTAGCACCTCCCTTCCACTTGGTTGTTGCAGCGATTATTTCAGGTCTCGTTCCCCAGACAAACAAGGCCGGTATTTCAGTCCCGGCTGGGGACTTTGCTGGGAGTGCATGATTCGCGATAGACTAGTCTGTTTTACTTGGGGGTCGGTGCTTCTTGCATCTTTATACAAAGATCTTCATGAGTACGTCTACCTCGACGACAAAGCACTCAGAGCAGGTGTGATGCTTCTTCACTTATGGGCATGGGAGCACATTGTTGTCCTTCGGCCACAGATTGTTACAGTTCTGATCGGGGCTGATGATCCCCTCGTATGGTGCTACAGAGGCGGTGTGTCCTTTACACACACAGGTGAGCACAGGATCCCCTATTGGAGGAGAGTCCTGGATGAGATGCAGATATTCATATGGCGCCCATACCTTGGTTGGACCGGATGGGCTGACAATGCTGATCAGATTTTCTACGCCCGCCAGGACCACTTCATGCAAGGGCGAGAGCACACCATGATCGAGAGATATATTCTCGGGTGCATGCAGCATCAGTTCGGTGAACCCTAGGATTGGCCAGATGATGACTATGTGGCCATATTTTCCTTCACCATGTCACAAGTTTCATGGGGGTGATACATTCTTGCCTCAGAGCCCGTTGATAGTTTCAGGCAGTTGGTGGCCCGACCATGGGCTTACGATCAGGGGCCTGCAAATCCAGGCATGACACAGGCATACAGGGATTGGTTTTGGCCTCCCCTTTGTTTGACTATTCCAGGAGCAGTCCCTGATCAACAGAGGGTGAGAGGTAGAGGGGGAGGACGAGGACAGAGGGCTGGCGCACGACAAGATCAGCCGGCCGTGCCCCCCAGTTCAGCCAGATCAGGTCTATGTACAGATGCAAGATCAGCAGCAAGTGCCGCCAGGTGTACCACCATGGGTTGAGGATCAGCCTCAGGTACAACCTCCACAAGCACAACTAGTAGTGCAGCCAGCAGGGCAGGTGGATCCCCGAGATACTTTGATTGCACAATTGTAGGCCTAGGTGTAGACCTTGACAGGGGAGAGAGATTAGGCTCGAGCTGAGAGAGAGTAGATCAGGGCCGAGAGGGATTAGGCCATACAGCAGAGACAGGCCGTAGAGCTACAGGCAACTACAGAGCTGGGGCAGAGATAGCAGTTGGAGAGCATGGTAGCCTCCTCCTCTCAGAGTACAGTGTCCGTCCGGTCCTACAGGGATGTCGTTTGAGAGGCCGAGTACTATCAGATGCATTATCATGAGGCCGTACCTAGAGCAACACAGGTCCTAGAGTACTCGTAGCAGACCAGCCACATACTAACAGAGGGTCATGGTGACAGGGGCGAGGGCAGCATATAGGGGGGTAGACCTTGATTGAAATGATATTTTTTGTGCCTTATGGGCTCCTTTTTGATATCCCGATGGGCCTTTTTGTACTGATTGACATACATGTACAATGATCCGATTATTTTGTACTATGACAATTACATTATTGATGATATATATATGAGCCGATGATGATTTTGATGTGATGTGATGCGTATCATTTATTTATGCATGGATGATTTTATTTCTATATGCTGTGCAATGATGTTATGGTGTTATATGATGCATTTATGGATGTATTTATTTCTGATGATATATGCATTATGTAATGATTATGACTAACAAATCTATATTATGTTTTTGACTTATGATATGTAGATGTATTTATGTGATACATAATGATGCAAAATGATATGATATGTAATATGTTATATGGAATATTCAAAATGATATGGTAATGATATATGGTGTAGATGCGAAATAATGTGAATCATGCTTATAAAATGAAATGATTATGGATGGATGTACGCTTTGCATGTAATGGATTTTGTATGTTTTGATTTATGATTATAATGATGTGGAGTGACTTATGCAATAAATGATTATGATGCTATTTATGAGATGACATGGATGATTAGTGGACGATATAATGCAATGTGAATGAAATGGTCGTGTTTTATATGATGTAATGCAAAATGAAATGGTTTTCTAAGATGCTTAGAATAACAAATATTATTATCCTAAACATATTAAATGTATGTAATGTATGGGATGCATTTATTGTGATGCAATACATGAAATGATATGTTAATGCAAAGTGGTATGATGATGTTTTATGCAAAATTGAACGTAATGTGCGAGATGACTTTATAATGTTATGCGAGTATGTATGCAATGGATTGTCTATAATGCTTATGTACCTATTATGTATGATTGAACAGTAGGTGGTAATGTGA
Source organism: Sequoia sempervirens (assembly GCA_007258455.2). Taxonomy (NCBI): domain Eukaryota; kingdom Viridiplantae; phylum Streptophyta; class Pinopsida; order Cupressales; family Cupressaceae; genus Sequoia; species Sequoia sempervirens. The sequence continues at coordinate 29,033 of VDFB02330009.1, read as the reverse complement.
AATGGTTATGAAATGTTTATGCAAATGAATCTTATGTGATGATTTATGTGATAAATGCAATGTGGTGTAAAAAATGGATGCAATGTAATAAAATGGATGTGCTTATCTATGAAGAATGCTTATATTACTATGTTTATATGATGATGGAAATGCAATGCATATGTTTCCTATTATGATATGCTTTATGCAATATGCTAATGATTTGTGGATGCAGGATCGATGACGACGACGATGATGATGATCAACTATCATAGTACCTTTGTTAGTGCGATGAGCAAGAAGAGAAGAAGTCATTTCAACAAGACACGCGATGATGAAAATGCAAAATGATGATGATTACTTGCCGAGGAATTGGGATTTTCAAAAGGCCAATTTTCTTATGTTTGATGACACACGTGGTATGATGCATCAAGGTATAGAAAACTAGGATGGCGTTGTACCTAGTGTGATGGACTTTGACTTGACAAACAGATAGGAGTATCCTTGTTCACACCTGACATACAAAAACATTGCTAGGATGCACTTTAGAAGTTTTAAACACCTCAGACCAAAACACGGAAAGGTATAACCTATCAATGAAATAGTCAACAAGTTGCTCAAAACCTCCTCCATACATACCTAACAAAGCTAGTATTCGCCAAGGTTATATTACAAGAACGTCCAACAAGCACAACAGACAAAAAATAATGATTGTTGCCCCATTCCTATTTCTCTAAATCCTTTGTTCGGATATCATTGAGAAGTCCTTGGAATGAGTGCAATAAGATAAATCAAAAAGATAAAGATCAAGTACGCAAAAAAGCCAATGTTCTTCATACTTTCAGCCAGAGGGATGTGTTTTGATAGGATAAGAATCCAAGTGATATCCAAAATGATGCCCATTGTCGGAACGATATATCCTAGGACATGCATTGTATAGGATGATGATGGTTTGATAAGTTGATTGATAAGCTATTGATATAAGGTTGACTGACATGTTTGAAAATGATCAAGAGTTTGATTTTGTTTTAACGGTTTGTTGTTTGCTTTTTCCAATTGTTGTGATTGTTTCTGTTTGTGTTGCCAAAGGATGAAGGTGACGATACATTTATTATGGATGATTGATTATTTGAGTGAAAGTGAGATGAGATAGATGGATTTTTTCAAATATTTGGATGTTTTGACGTTTTTGGAATGTTTTGAGGCTTTTTGGGTTTTGGATTTTTCAAATGTTTTTGATTTTTTTTCAAATGTTTTTGGATTTTGTGTTTTTGAATGTTTTTGGATTTTGATGTCTCGAGGGCTGATCAAAGATCAGTCTTGCCTATGTTTAAGCTCAAAGACAACGTAGTTTAGATTCCATGTTTTTGACATTTTTTGTTTTTATGAGTGATTTTGGATTTTTTGATATTTTGGATGTTTTTAGATTTTTCGCACAATTTTGACGATTTGGATATGTATGTGTGTGATGATATCAGTGCTTTGTTTAGGATTTTTTTGAAGTCCAAGCTAAGGTTGACTGATAAGATCGATGGATTGATGATGATAACATTGTTGAGGATACACAACAATGCAAGGATAGTGTTACACAACATAAGGATTAGGATGGATATCCCAAGATGATGAGGGATTGATGATGATAACATTGTTGAGGATGCACAACAATGCAAAGATAGTGTTAAGCAACACAAGGATATCCCAAGATGATTATTTTTTGATTGGATTTGATTGATTAGGATTGATGAAGCTTGGTTTGGAACAAAATTGTTTTGAATGATTTGATGTGACGTCGACGTGCAAATTAGATGCGACTGATAGTGATTGTTTGGATTGATGTTTGATGAAAGATGAAGATTGATAAGGAATGTCTTCTTGTCAAAATATGCCATGGGCTAGTGATTTGGATTCTTTCTCACAAATGTTTTGACCAATTTGATTTTACGTTTATCAATGTTCGGATCACCTCATAAGTTGGAGGATATAGATCAAGATTTATTCCCGAAGCAAGATGTAGATATCTGCCCCCAGTGTCTAGCAATGTATGGAATGCTATGTGTGGATGCTCAGATAGGTGTATGGATGGATGGATATGGAAAGCATGCAAAGGATGCCAAGGATTATCTTGTGATAAGATAAGGTGTTTGAATGAAGGAATGCTTCACTGGATAATGCTTCACAGCTTAGATAATGTTGGATAGGATAGGATCAGTGAAAACGACCTATGTCAAGATGTTTACCATAAGCAAGTGTAAAGTGTGCCCCAAACTTTCATCAAGATCAAGATAACTTGGATGATGGATGCAGATGGATGAAAATGGATTGGATAAAATGGATTTATTATGGATGAGATGGATGGAATGTTGGATTTATTATGGATGGGATAAAATGCTTTCACTTGAACTAGCACACATAGATGCTTGATTCTACACATGATGCCTATTTTCCAGGTTTTCATCATGGTACCTGCCCAAAGCGCCACTGAAGTGGTTTTCACTAGAGGATGCTTTTTTTCTTTACTGTTTTCAATCCTTTTTCTGATTTTTTTTGGATTTTCATATTTTTTTTTATTTTTTTTTATTTTTCTGAAAGATTTTAAGATCATGCCGAATCACAAGGTGTTGCTGATGTAGACGCTTCTATCATAATGTGTCATTGATATCCCGTCTGAAGAAGTTTCTTTGCTAAGATACGTGCACTTGAATGCAACTTTTGTGATTCTTGATCTGCTTTATTGATACTAGGGTTAACTTTGTCTCTATGCGCACATCGCGATAAAGTGCCTTCAAAATCCTTATGATGAAGGGTTGTTGCCAATACATGGTCAATTTGAGAATTGGATATCATGCATGGAGGCATGGATGGAGTGTTTTTAGGGATAAGAGATGGATTGGTTGATAGTTTGGAACCTTTGACTCTCCAAACTTGGGAAGATGAGCTACAAAAGTGTGCATGGAATTAGGACCAATGGCTTGATACACTTTGTACATCGCTTGAAAAGCTTTCTTTTGATTTTGTGGACATCCTTGATGGATACTTTTCCCTTTTTTATTTTGCCCCATAGTTTCTTTGACTGATGGAGTTTGATAGGGATGATCTTTCTTTGTATTCTTTGGTATCCATTTGTATTTGATTTGTCCATTATGCTTTCCAGCTCCTTTTTCTTTGATAACGTTTTTCATACTTTGATTCAATTCTTTCTTTTTACGTTGGTCCCAATTCATGGATGGGGTGATGGGTGGATGAAGATTCGTGACGCAACTGGTTGTAGTATTGACATTAGTTTCATCATAAGGACTCTTCGTGCTCCCTATGTTGACATTTGCTTGAGATATAGTTTCCCCCAGTATGGTGGTAGTAGTACCTTCATGCTTTGATTCCACCTATTCTAAGAGCTCTTGTTTAGAATTAATTCTCTGATAAATGACCATTGCAGATGATGTTATTTTGATTGGATGCTCTAATAACTCTGGATTATACTGTTCTATCTGACTTGTTTCCTTGAGTGGATAATTTTGGATATCTTTATTCATGATGTCCTCAGTTTGAATTTGGGATATATCCGATCCTAATGTTGACAACTCAATAACCTGCTCTTTTTGTGTAATAATTTCCAGAGTAAAAGAATTCCATTCTGAATGAAGATCATCTATGTGTCCATCCATAGAAAGCATCTCATGGGTAGATGGAGGAGAATGTGCTATATGGATGTGATCATATTTAGCGACATCTTGTATAGATAGGAGAGTGTCCATTAGATCATTTTAGTATCCTAGAGATACAAATTCTTGATTTTGAATGATTTTGGGATTGCTTTCGACATGCTTTGGATCAAGTTCTTGACATTGGTCAGTTTCAAAGGATCCTTGGATATCTTTATTAGGAATGGGAAGTGGCTTAATATCCTCTGGATCATTAAGTGGGCTTGGATCAAGTGTCGAGTTGAGGATTCCTTTAGTATCTATAATCATGAGGTCAAAGGGGGTCAACATGTCTTGGAAAGGACCATTGCTAGACCTTGGTGAAAGATTTTGATCATGCTTTGGAATAAATTATTGAGATATGTCCTCTAACTTATTAGGTGATGTAGAGACATTTTCTACATGATCATTGGTCGATTGATTGTTGATTATAGGATCAAATAATGTTAACACTCCTTGAAATGGATCATTGTCAGATATTGTTGAAGGATTCTTATCATGATAAAAAAGTGACTCTTGATATATGTTTATTTGATCTTTGGATGAGGTAGAAACATCTTCCATTTGTTCGTTGATGGATAGGTCTTGATCATGTGATCATTGACTTGGATTGATACATGGAGTTGTTAACATTTTTTTGGTATTTTGAACAACATTTGCTTGTTGGGATTGGTATTGGGCTTTAGCTTTCACTGGTACTTGAGTCTGGGTTTGTGCTTGTTGGACTTGTAGCGTGGCTTGGAGAACTTGAGCAGCTTGTGCAGCTTGCTGAGCAACTAGTTGTGTAGCTTTTTGGTTGTGGTTTTGTTGGTGTGCCTTCCGATAAGCAACCTGTTGAGCGGCTTGAAATGTAATGCTATATTGGCTTATTGCACTTGGTTTTGGTGGTAGCAGTGATGGAGGTGGTTTTGGAATAGTGCTTTTTGTGGTGATAAGAGGTACTGTTGTATTGATGATTGGTCCTTGAGAGACCATGTTTTGAGGGATGATAGACGATGTGTTGGTTGCTTGTGCTATGGGGATGGTCGCCATCTATTGTTGCGATAGCAATGGTAAGGGGGGATGATTTGGTATGATGCCTTGATTGATGGTTGGGGGATGTTTTGGATGAGTGGAGGTAGCGAAGGTAGCCCCAAACCAAGAGGTGATACGGATGTTAATGGAAAGGGTGGGAGTGGTGGGAAAGTGAGTGGCATGCTCCCTTGGGGAAATGATGATGTTTGATAAAAAAATGCCCCCTATTACAAATAGGTCACCTTCTCCTTGTGAGGTCATGGGGAGAGAAGTTTGCGGTGTTGCATTAAATTATGATGATGATGGTTCATTATGAAAGGTGAGGGGGACATATGGGTGTGATGGATTTTGAACAACATTTGTGTGATTTGCAAACATATCTATCCAAAAGTTTACCAAGTGTGGATTTGAAATGTTCATGTTTGGTATAGTTGTACTTGGTATATTCTCATTTGGCATGTATGGATTTGGTGGGATAATGTTGTTTTGTTGAAGACTCATGCATTGAGTATTTGGTTGATAGATTTGTAAGTTTGAACTTGGATTTAAATCTACCATCAGAAATGGTGTTCCAAGTTTTAGATTGGGTAGACTCACATTTGTTGTGCCATTGAGGTTTGTAGGAGATAATGCTCCCATGTATGGATTGTATAAATGTGAGTTTTGAAAATCAATTGGCATTGTAAGGCTTTGATAGTTTGGTTGACTTGGATTACTCATGATGTATGGATCAAGTTTATATTCCATGTTCCTCTTGTGTTTTGACCTTGTTGTAAAACTGACCTCTAAGGTGTTTAGGACCAATGATGAGATGAAGGATGAAAGGGGTGAATGATATGAGTGTTTTTTTTCTTTAGGAACTTTTGATCAATGCTAGACTTTAGGATTTGATTTTGATTGGTTTATATTGGATTTGGATAATGGACTTGTAAACCCTAAGATGTTAGATGTGATCTTAGGATGAACTTGTTCAAAGGATTGCTAATTCAATTAAATGTATGAGAAAGGATGCATTCCCATACACCTAACTAAATAAGGTGATTTTGATTTTGATGACTTACCCAAGTCTAGAATGATGTTTCCAAAGTTATTTTGTGGTATGGAGATGATAAATGTTTGGGGTGGATGAAGTGTTTGATTTTGATCCTAAATGAACCTAAGAAGGATTTGCTTACAAGGCCAAGGTTTTGAAGAACATGATTTTCCCTTCAAACCAAAAGATCAATGTTTGCTGAAAAGACCATAAGACAAAAGATACACAAGCACATGTGTGGGATTCAATTGAGTTCATCTTGATTAGTGAATTGATTTTACCACAAACACTTTCCTAATTAGATTTTCAAACTAGATGTCCAATGTCTCAATTTCTTCAAATCCCACAAAGTATGTTATGTGGAAATTTTGATGAATTCAAGGCAAGGGTTACCTATCGTTTAACTTTAGTAGGTAAATTGAGATGTAAGTTCAAGTGTTTAGGAACCTCTAAGGATGTGAATCCCAAGGGAAAGCAATAACACATGAATTTGGTCAATTGTATTTACCTCCTAAAGGGTTTGAAATTTTGATGATGATGTTTAAGTGTTTGTTTCCAAGATGTTTTCAAATAAGCAAAGCATTTTGTAACCAAGAATAAGTACAACCCTATGGATGTGGAAGACAATATTTGTTGGATTCCCACTTGGACAAGTCCAACAATGCTTATCTTTAGTGAATGGTTAGATGCTTGACCCCACTAACTCCCCTCCATGGCTCATTAACGTCAATCAGGTAGCCAAGCATCAACACCCATGAAACTCCCATGGAATGCTTTCCATTTCTACTAAAAGACCATAAAAGTGTGGGGTGGCTTCAGAACGACCGTTCTTGCACCAACAAATAGATCAAGGATTTTGGCAATTCTAAAACATGGGTTTTAATTAGGACTTTTTGTTCGTGGAGATTGACCCATACGACAAGAGTCCCCTTTTGGATCCATCTCGTTGGAGCCAACTACGTGATATTGGCATTTATTCCAATACCCACATTTATATCCTGGTTGGAAATACTCTTGGATTTAGAGTGTTACCGGTTGAGTCGTTCCCTTGGGTGAGTACTTTTTCCCCAAGGCAGACCCTCTAAGATAAACAAAAGCGAGTAAAGACTATATCCGTAACTCGATCAATCTTTGTTTGCAACAAAGAGAGAATGTACGCAATAATTCTCTGCTCACACTCACACAAGATTTTGTTCAATTTTAAACCCAAAATGAAGTGTGGAGGTGATTGCTTTATCTCAATCTAAAATCACAAAAAAGGCCTTTTGATTCTCAAGATCACTATAAAGCACGAGAGAAGCGCATACGTCCTTTTTCAATGAAGTTAATTTGAGTAAGCCCTCATGTAGACAAAGTTGCACATGTTCATTTTAAATCCACAAAGAAAATGTGAGTTCTTTTTAAAGCACTAAAGAACAAATGAGAGTTGTTTTGTTCAATTGTTAACCAAAAAAACAAACGCTAGTAAGTTGTAGTCCTAATGTTCATTTTAAGGCTTTGTAAAAATTGAAAAGATTCTTTTTTTAAAAACCCAAACAAAATTAGTGTCCTAAGAAAAAGGAATAACAATTTCCTAAGAGTGTTAAACAAACACTAAATTGTTTAAAAACACTTTGATTTTGTGAAGTACCCTCATCATGCTTCCTTTTCTTTCGTTTTAATTGATCCAACCTACAAGAAAGAAAACTAGTCAGATTCTACAAAACACAAAGGTCAAAAAGCAGAAAACAGAAGATAAATTGATCATATGACAAAATGCATGTGCTAAAATGGAATTTCAACTTTTTACTCCCTGTCAGCAGCGCAACCCATGACTGCGTCGCAGTTTGATTTCTCAGTGGTGTTGTACAGCGCTGCTTACCATTCAGTAGCACTCTGTGTCCGGACCAGTGAGCTCAACTGCATCACACTTTTACCCAGCATCGCTATTTGATTTTTTTGAAAAATCCCACAGGTCAGATTGGTCAAGTGACATAGTTTAAAATTCAAATTCTTGGGCGGGAAGACTTCAACGTCGCAGTTTGAGTTTCCAGCGGTGCTATATGGCAACACTGGAGAACTAGCAGTGCTAAAACAATGACGCTGAGCTTCTAGCATTGGAATTTTTCTGTGCACAAACAAAAACGCAGAATTTTTAGGAAAAAATGATTAAAAATGAGATTAAGCCCTCCTTCTAGTGCCAAATGTGTGAACCCCAATCCTAATACTTGCAAAACAATAAGAATAAACACATTAGATTAGAGATTGCAAGTAAGAACAAGGATTCGCCATGAAATCCATTTACCAAGTTCAAATTAGGAAAATAAATAATGAAGAACACAATGAAAACAACAAAATAGATTGAATCCTAATTTAAATTAGCAAACTCATGCTCCCATGGGGGAATTGGTGCCAATTTGATGTGAAAATTGGCCCTTTCCCAATTCCTATGATGCAAGATTGATGTGTTGATGATAATTGATCCACTTTGATGAAGGATGGTGAATGCTCCAAGCTAAAAACCTGCATAACCTAGCTAAGATTCAATGATGATGGATGGAATTTGATAGATATTTGAACATGGTAACTTTGCATAATTTGTGGATGATCAAATGAGGAATGAAGCCTCTTATTTATAGATGAAATTGAAGGATGAAAGTCCAAAATTGAGCAATGTGGGACTAACATTCATCCAATGGCAAGATGCCACTTGTCAATCTATGAGTGGATGGAGGATGTGCAATTTTTGAGGATTGTGCCAATAAATGCATATTTTTGAATTTGAATTTTGTTGAAATGACTTGCAAGAGGGAAGGGAAAATGCGTTAAATGCCACTTGGCTCAAGGCAAAGGACATGCAAGATGGAGTAAATGCCTTGTTGGATGTACATGTCAACTTGGATTTTTGAATTCAAACTTGGAGAATATTCCAAAAGATGCGTTGTTGAGGAAAATAGGGATTTAATAAATCAATTAAATCTATTTTCATGTGCAATTGGAAAAAGCTGGAGGATGGGACATGATAGGAGATTAAATTAATCACAGTTAATTAATTTAATGAGAGATTAGATGATGTGACAAATTTGACTTAGATTTGTGGATTTATTTAAATCAAATATGAGAGGAATGTGATAAGAGATTAATTAAATAAAGATTTTGATTTATTTAATTAAAAGAGATGATGTTAGATTAAATTAAATAAGGTTTTAATTTATTTAATTTAATAGATAGACTTTAGAGATTTAATCAAATAAAATTAATTATTTAATTAAATAGGGATAATTAGATCAAGATGGTTAATTTAATTATCGAGAAGAGGTGACTTAATTAGATAACTAGTTTATTTAATTAAGAGAGGAATATTGATGAATTTAATCAGATAGGGGGATTTGATTAAATGGTTAGACCGAAGGATGATTCAGGATGAAACGATGTTAGTAGTCAAGATCAGATGCACAATGTCAATCAATATATTTTACGTGTCTACAGTTTCTTCAAAATCAATACCTTCCATTTGTGAATACCCTTTACATACTAGTCTTGCTTTATTCCGGACCACTTCACCTTGTTCATTCAACTTATTCTAAAAGAACCATTTAGTACCAATCACATTCTTATCTTTAGGTCTAGGAACAAGTACCGATGTATCATTCTTTTCAATCTGCATCAGTTCTTCCTTCATAGCTTCCATCCAGTGTTCATCATTGCAGGCTTCTTTGACATCTTTAGGTTCAATCTTGGAAATTAGGCAATACTCTGCTGCAATATTTATTCTAGTTTGCACTCCTTTATTCTTATCTCCTATAATTTTATTTTTAGAATGATTTAGCTTTACATACCTCAGAGTTTTAAGATTCTCTCGAACTTCTGATTCTTCTGTTCTTTCTTCTGCACTTGCACTTGTCTCTCCTTCCTAACTGTCTTGATTTATCAGAACAAATTGAAGTTGTCTTACTAGAACATATGGCACAATTTGAAGTTGATTTTGTGTCTGAACATTATTCCCTTTGTTTGTATTGTCTTCATCTAAATCATATCCACAATATCTAGATGATCTAGTAGAATCCTCATCAAATCTGACATTTGCACTCTCAACCATTTTTCTTAGTCTTCTGTTATAGCACAGGTAGGCCTTGTTTCTAGTAGAGTAAACTATAAAGTTCCTTCATCGCTTCTTGCATCAAACTTTCCTATATCGTCATCTCTCTTGATGTAACACTTGCTTCCAAAGATCTTGAAGTATTTAACAGTAGGCTTATAACCAAACCATAGTTCAAAAGGAGTCTTGCCAGAATTACCATTTATATTTACCTGGTTCAAAGTGTACACAACAACGCTTACAAATTCACTCCAATAGATGTGAGGCACATTTCCTTCAATCATCATTGTTCTAGCAGCATCCAAAATTGTTTTGTTCTTCCTTTCTGCAACACCATTCTGTTGAGGGGTTCGGGGAGCAGATAACTGCCTTCTGATTCCATGATCTTCATAGAAAGAATTAAACTCCCTAGAGGTGAACTCACCACCTTTTTCTGACCTTAAGCATTTGATTTTTAGACCTTTCTCATTTTCTACCATAGCTTTGAAAATTTTGAACTTTTCTAATGCTTCACATTTTTCTCTTAAGAAAGCAACCCATATCATTCTAGAATAATCATCAATAAGCAACATAAAGTACCTTTGACCATGGAGAATTCTGACTCTGGAAGGACCACAAAGATCAGTATGCACCAGCTCTAGTAATCCATTTGAATGATGTTCACACCGAAAAAGAGACTAGTTTGTTTTCCCATTTGACGCTCCTTGCAAATTGTGTTAGCAGGCTTCACCATCTTAGGTAAATATCTTACTGCTTGAGTGGAGCTTACTTTGAATATGTTATCAAAATTCACATGACGCAACCTTCTATGCCATAACTAGTTTTCATCTACTTGAGCAATTAAACAAATTTCACTACCAGCATTCAATTGAAAAACATTACCTTTTGTCTGCTTACCTGAAGCAATTATATTTCCAGCACTTCCATATATCCTGCATCTTCCATCTTTGAACTAAAGATCATAACCCTTGTCCATCTATCCAACACTCAATAGGTCGTGCTTCAAGCCTTCAACATAAAGAACATCATCAATGTTATGCTTACCACCAAGACAAATAGATCCCCTGCCATGAATCACACAAGCATTGTTATCTCCAAATCTTACAATCCCACCGTCATACTTCTCTAGACTTACAAATTTTCTTTTGTCACCAGTCATATGATGTGAGCATCCACTATCAATGACCCACTCATCCTTTTCTTCAATTAGGGCTGCAAGAGCTTTCTCTACTTTAGCAGATTCAATAGCCACATGACTATTTTCCTTAATAGCAATGAAAACCCAATCATCTTCATTTCCATTTTCTTTATCAGATTCTTCATCAGTCACACCTTCTTCAACAAAATAGCATTTATTTTGGAATCTATATTTGTAAGGCTTAGATCTAGGAACTCTTTCAGGACACCTTGATGCAAAATGACCTATTTTACTACAAGAAAAACATTTGATAGGAAACTTTCCTTTATACTTACCTACCTTCTTTCTTCATAATCAATGCTTCCAACTCTTCTACCTCTCTTTCTTCATCTTCAAGTTGTTTCATTTCTTCCTCATATTTGAATGTCTTTCTAGAACTTTCTCCTGGATCATATCTTCGCTTGTTTCTTCTGGATATAGTAGCCTTGAATGCAGTTTCAATCTTAGGAGCAGATTCACCAAATTCGCTCAACTCAAAGGTAGCTAGTTTACCAATCAGTGTATCTCTTGTCACATTTGTCAATGATCTAGTTTCTTCAATAGCATGAGCCTTCACTTTGTAGGAAGGAGGCAATGATCTGAGCACTTTAGCCACAATTTCTTCCTCTTCCAGGGTACCACTGACACATCTAATGCCCATCACTAGTTCATTTACTCTTTGCATAAAAGAAGAAATATTTTCATCTTCACCCATCTTCAAATTTTCATACTTTCCTTTCAAACTCTATAGCTTAGCCATCTTCACATGTACATATCCTTCATACAAAGTTTCCAACTTCGTCCACATCTCATGAGCTGTCTTCAGACCTAACACATTTGTCATTTCTGAATTTGTTAGAGCATTCAACAAATCTTCCATAGCCTGGACATTATTCTCAGCCTCTTTACTCTCATTAGTAGTGGAAGGACCATTCTGAGGAATAACATAATGATTCTTTGTAACTTTCTAGAAGGGTTCACCAATACACTTCAAATGAAACTCCATCCTAGCTTTCCACAATGAGTAGTTTATACCATCAAATCTAGGACTGTACTTGTATGATGCCATCTCAGATCACCTCAAGCTTTTAAACTTCTTCAGAGGAACCTGCTCTAATACCAATTGTTGGAAAAACAAGGACAACCAACTAAGACGGGGAGGTGAATATTTTTACATGGAAAACCTATTAGGGAAAAACCATGGTGGATGTTAGTCCACAATATTATACCCTGATAAAAGTATAATGAGAAATAATGGGAATGCACATGCATTCAGGCACACTGCCTAGAGCACACTGCTCAAATACAAGAGGGCTCACTTCCCACCAATATAGAGGAATACAAATTAGATCCGTAGGGTATGAACTAAGGAAATAGCTTCTTCACAAGCCTATATACAGTTCTAGTTAAGCACAGAAAAACCTTCTTCACACTTCTCTCAAACTTCTTCTCACTTTACTCTGTAATCGAATGATTTGGACACTATTCGCACATCTGCACTTTCTCTGGCATACATTCTCTCTTATGCACACTCTAACTTCACTCAAACAATCACTCTTATATATCCGCAACATGGAATTACATCAACAACCTAGTCGGCTAAAAATATGAATCATATTTTCAATGTCGGCCCAAATTTACAAATAAATTTTCAATGTGGATCAAACACCACAAGCTAATATTATGATGAGACCCAAAACAATATCCTTGAGCACGCAAAACATTGTAATTTTAATCTTCAAGGATCCACAACACGTTACAACCATCATGTTGGCCAAGAACATGACTCAAACATACCGAGAAAAATCTTCGACCATGAGCACACCAATCAATGCAAACATGCAACAAAGATATAGCACAATCTAGAAACATCCACGAGCACCAAGAAACAATAGAGAAACATCTACAACAAATAGAATTACCAGAATTATACCAAATTTAATCAAGAACACTAACAAAGACCATAAAGGCACTGTCAGAACACAGATCTTCATAACTCGAACAAATCTTCACACGGACCTCAGAAACTTCCGGTGGATGGACTAGATACACTTAGCAATAAACCCTTTAGTCCACATTATTTGATCTTCAACATACAAAACAAGACACCTTCATGACCTTCATAGTTCCACTGGGAACCTGGAACACTTTCTTTAACAAATTTCTCAATATCCTTGACATATACAACCTCCAATACAATAATGCTAATAGTGTTGACATCAATGAAAACCACATATCAGTAACACAACCACAAAATACAACAAGTAGGTTGTCATGGATTCCCATGAATTCTAAGATTGCTTCATCATTTTTGAATAAATCAAGAATCGGTGGTCCTTGTTGGTCCATGTCAATTAGTTGAGGGTAGAGTAGGCATATTTCATTCAGCTTATGGCTTGAAGAAAATGATGTAATAGATATCATGAAGAGGGATTTATTTTCAAATAGGTCAACAACATCAAGGGGGAAGTCATCTAAGGTCATATGGCGTGATGTAGGTAACCAAGAGGAAGCCTCAATTTGTTTAGTAGAAGTACCTTTGCCGATAAGGGTAACCTTGCTAGTAGCACAACCTAGGCCAAGATTCTTTAGTTGTTTCTCAAGAATGATGGGTTCTAGTAAACCATTACCATTCTGTCCTAGATTCTCATTCCTGTTATATCTCATTCTGTTCATTAGATGAAAGCTTTTGTTATCATCTTCCATGGGAAGAGTGGGGACATGTCGTTCATCTTCATAAAGGAGTTTAGAGACATCCTCCTCATTGAAATCTTCTTGGTTCAAATCCCCCCACTGGGTGAAGGTAGTAGCTATCATCTTGATCATTTTAGGATCTTTGTTGCTAGATGTGGGTTTCCCATGCAATTGAGGAGAAATAGGAAACTCTCCTAAGACAAAGGTTTTCTTTAATAGATTGTAGTTCCCACAACCATCATCTTGGATCACTGCTTTGATATTAGGAATGTTCTGCACAATGGGAGTTTTCGTTGCTGAGGTAGATGCAAGGGATGATGATCAACAAATGAGGTAGAAGACGTAGGCCTTTTGTCATTCTTGGTTATTTGGGGTATCTTATAAAACTTGGCCTCAAGATTCTTGAAATAGTAAAAAGGATCAAGATCTCCATGGATGGTACTTTCCCTACCCTTGAAAGGAAACTTGACACATTGATGATAGGTCGAGACTATAACTTTTAAGGCATGGATCCATGGTTGACCAAGTAGGATGTTATAGGGAAGATCAAGGTCTAACACTTGGAATGTGGTTTTTGTGATAAGAGGTACCACTTGGATGGGTAGTGTGATGATGCCTTGTGATACCCGCTCTTGGTCGTCATATGCCTTGATGATGGTACTCTTTGTCTTTTCAATACTATCTTTTGAATATCCCATATTTTTCATCAACTAAAGGGTGCAAATGTTCAATCCAACACCTCCATCTACTAAGACTCTTTTGACCTTTTTCTTATGAATGATAACCTCAAGGTGTAAAGCATGGTTATGAGATGGTTGTGATGGTAGGTCTTGCTCTGAGAAGGTGAGAAGGTGAGTAGCAATATGTCCTACCATAGCTTGAAACTAATCAGTATCAATATCCTCGAGAACAGATTACTTTGATAAAGCTTTCTCCAAGATCTCCCTATGTGCGGGGGATAGCCTCAATAGTTCTAAGATTGATATCTATGTGGGGGTCTTCTTAAGCTGATCTAAGAGATTTTACTTGCTGGGATTTGTTGTTGGAAAAGTAGGTTGTTCCCTAGATTGAGATGGGACTCCTTGGACAATGATTTTTCCACGCCATGTGGTGACTCCACACTCCGCACTAGGCCCTTTGATGGTGACAATGGTAATGACGCTATCAAAAGAAGCAACTACATTGGAATAGGTATGCTGCACATTTGTGTAATCCTTAGCTTTTCTATTGTTGTTCCCTTTGCTATGATCCGGCATAGGGTTCTTGTATATCTTAAGATCTTGATTCCTGACTGGTACCTCAATAGATATGGTGTCATTCTCTATTAGGTCTTGGATAATTTTTTTGAGCCTCATAAAGTTTGTTGTTTTGTGTCCTTTAATCTTTTGAAAGTCACAAAGGTCATTCTCATTGTACCAGGATGGTTTCTCTTGTGGTTCTTGGTAGTTTTCAAAGTTGGGAAGTGTTATCAGATTTGACTCTACCAACTTTTTCATGATGGTTTCTATGGGTTCAGATAACTGTGTGTACTTTCCTTTAGGAAAGTTGTTCTTGTTAGTGGTCCGCCTTAGCATTTCAGTGTTATTGTTTTGATTGTTCTGCAGGGGTGTTGTTTGCTGCATAGTTGGTTGGATGTTAGCAACGTGAGTGTTGTTTGGCCTAGAGGAAATTAGGACTACCTTAGCATCTACCACACCATCATTTGTTACATTCTTGTTCTTAACCCAGACACGAGGCTTGTCATTTGAACTAGTTGATGGGTGGTTTTATTTGTAAGCTTGAGTGTTTCCTTGTGAGATTAGAGCTCTCTCAATGGTAAGGGCTCTAGCGACAAGCTTGTCATAAGATGTGATGCACTACATTTTGAAGTGGAATGATAGATCTAGATCTAGATTTTCTATGATGATCCCCACTTATTGTTCATCAGGAAGATGCCATTTACTCTTACTAGTTCTTTGTCTCTATTGTTGGAAGAAATTAGTGAAAGTTTCTCCATTATTTTTCTTGAGAGTGTACAGTTCTTCTAGACTTACATCCATGTCAAGATTAAAGGAGAAGTGATCAATGAATTTATTGGTAATTTCTTGTAATTTTTTTTATGTCGGGAGGTAGATGAGAAAACCAATCCAAGGCAGGACATGTTAAAATTCAAGGGAAGAGGCACATTAAGTATAAAACATTGTAGGCCACCTCCATACACATGGCGTTAAATTCTTTGACATGGTCCATAGGACTTCCTATCCCTTTATATTTTTCAAATTTGGGGATTTCAAATCCAGGAGGGAATGGTACCATTGCGATGTTTTGATCAAATGGATAAGGAAATAGATTCTGTGTGTGGGGTTCTTTGTCTTTCCCATTCGAAGTTCCTGCATTTCTTGAGATAGCGCTTTAAATTGCGATGCTAGATCATCTTGTGGGTTTGGTGGAGGAACATATGGTGGGATGATGGATGAGTTGTATGTGGGATTTTGATATGATAAGGTGTTGCATGGGGTGTATGGTGATGTGAGATTCTATGAGGGTGATTGCAATATCGATGTATATGTTCCTAACACGTTTGTATTGATGATGTTCTGTTGAGGATTATAGTAGGAACTTGGTTGTTGTTGTTGTTGCTATTGGACATACTGCTGATCTAGTAAGGCTTGCTATTGTTACTTTGCCACTAGGGCTTATTGTTGGGCCTGTTGTTATTGGGATTGTTGTTGTTGTTGTGATGCTAAAGCTAATTGATGAGCTTGATGTTGTTTCTAGGCTAAAGCTACTTGTTGTGTTGCTAAGGTTGCTTGTTGTTGTTGTTGTGCTACCTGTTGTGTTGGTAAGGCTGCTTTCTTTTGTTGTTGTTGTTGTTGTTGTGCTACCTGTTGAGCCACTAAGGCTGATTCTTGTTGTTTTTGTTGTTGGATTGAGAGGGCTACTTCCTATTGTTGCTGCTATTGGATGGATTGCTGATAAGCTTGTTGTAAAGCTAGGGCATGTGCTTGCAATGTAGGATCAAGTGGTTGTTGGGATATCTGAGATGGATTGTGAGTGTTGATGTTCTGAGTGGGTAGTGGGTTGCTGATGAGAGGTGGAGGGTTCTCTTGATTCAACATCACTTGTAAGAGGGTGGATTGAGGTGGAGGAATGTAAGTTTGAGGTCCCGTTTCATTTTGCATGGTAAAGGGGACCATGGGAAAAGGTGAGGATGGTGCCATTGGATTTTGTGATGGAAATGAAACACTAGGACCTTGAGTCCATTGATTAAAAATATTCCCTTGTCCCATGTCTTGATGATTTCCTTGTGCTAGAGATGTAAACAAGGTATTACCTAGGTTGGTGGGATTCATGACCAAGGGATTGTTCTGAGATGGGTTGATAATGGATTGGGTGGATATGCTTTGTGAAACCAATGGTACAGATGAACCAATGGGAGGATTGGGTAAAGATGTCCCTATCTTCATTAAGGGTTGACTTTGTGGTATAGTATTGACATGCCCTTGGGTGCTGTTTTGAGACACTTGGTCCATACTACTTTGTGTGATGGAGGGAACACTTGTGGTACTTGTGGGTATGGATGAAGAGGGGTTTCCTCGATATGTGGAGGTCATGGTGGAGTAATGAAGTTTGAGAGGTTTATATGGTTGTTTGGGATCTTTGGGAATAGGAGGAGAACCAAAGGTAGGTGTCTAAGTGGTTGTTTGGGATGGAGGATTGGTATCAAGGGTACCTACAAGTGTGTTGCTTTCAAATGGAAGAGTATGGCCAAAGTCCTTAGTAAGGATAGTTGCAAGACTAGGAGTGGATGTTTGATTGAGCCCTAGTGATGGAGTTGTGAAGCTTTGTGTCAAATTTGGTGCAACAAATGATGGGGAAATATGAGCTACATTTTCAAAGGCTTGATGTTCCATGATTTCCTCCCTAGTAAGTTCAAATGGATTATTCATGATGTCTTCTATCTCATATGGTCCTGATGGATATAAGGGTTGTTGTGATGTGGTAACTTGACTTCTCAGATCAAATAATAAAGGATTTGGATCACTTGAGGTAAATGTGACTTTGGTTTTCTCCATGATTCTCTTGTGTTGTGATCTTGTCTTTACCAAAAAAATTGTGTCACCTTTGGGAGAGTTGTGTTGTGATTTGTAATGTTTGAACTCTCTAGTTGACTCAAATCTAGGTGAAAGGGATGCTCTAAGTATTTTTGGATAAATGATGATAATGGGGGGATGAAAAGGTGGGTGATGTGGAGAGTTATTTTTGCAAATGTTTTGGGACAACACTTTTGACTCAAACTTGAAGTTTTGATGTTGGGATAAAGGATGTTGATGAACTTGGAAATCTTTAGGGTAGAATCGCGACCTTCAAGATGAACTAGTTCAAGGATGATAACTAACTTACCTAAATTCATGGAAAAGGATACATTTCTCATACAAAGTAGATAAGTTAATGTTTGGGTTGATTGATGTTTAAGTCAAAAGTGTTGGTGTATTGAATTTTTTTGCAAAGTTAAATGAGGTGAAGGATGAAATTTGATGGAGGGGTGAATGAAGTGTTTGACCCAATGTTGAATTAGCAAGAGGTCAAGATTGCAATAAAGTATTAAGGCCCACTTCCCGCCAAACTTTTAATTACGATACCTACATCTGTAATGGCGACATGTAGATCTTCCCCTACGTGTTTTGATTGTGTGATAGATCATTTAAAGGAGTTCAAGACCATGAAAAGGACCCATGTTTTAGATAGGTTGATTATCATGAAAAAGACCTAGGTTTTGACTCATAAAAAACATGTACATATCTGGATGCTTCCTTAGTGCACGTTCATAAAAGTTTACTAACAACTTGTTTTTGTTTTGGTAGAGTGCTGAAATGTAGTTTTTGATTGATTTTGAACTAAGATGCCTAAGTTTGAAGTGATGACTTGTAGAGGATTCTAATTTTGTGTGAGATCATTTAAAAAAGTTTAAGTTTATGGAAGAAAGGAAGATATTTATTTCCACACAGGTGGTGGTGATATGGGCCTTCTAGCCTCAATATCAGTTTGCTCCTCTTCTTCGTCTAAGATGTTTGTTGTGTTTCTCCACTGAGCAGGTGTTTCTTTTGTTTCAAAGGTGAAGCTTCTCAAACTACTAATGATATCGGTTTGTTCTCTGTTAATGAGTTCAAGTTTGGTTGAATGATAGCACCTTCAAGATCAGGTTGTTCAATAGGAGTAATCGGTCTCCAAATTGTCATGCGAGGTTCAATTGTGTCAATTTATCTTGCTTAAGTGAATTTATTTTACCACAAACACTTGTCTTGATTATGTTTTTAAACTAAATGTTTATGTCAAAAACATCATAACTTTCACAATGTCCATTTTGTGAGGATCATGAGGTTGAAGCAATAATTGCCTATGTTGTCTTTGGAAAAGATGGATTGAGATATAAGTCAAGATATTTAGAAATCCTTCGGACAAGCAGTAATATCAAGGCTATTTCAAAAGGTATCCATATTTAAGCCAAAGTGTTTGAAATTTTGAGGAAGATAGTGAATGTTTGTTTTGTAACGTTTTGGAACCAAGCAATGTATTAAACTGACTCATAATCATTTACAATCCTAGGTTTAAATGGCCATACTTGTTGAGTCCCCACTCAGATTTCTCCAAACACTAAGACATTGTGAACAGTTAGAGATTTGGCGACATTGGCTCCCCTCCATGGAACACACTTCTCGAGACCACCAAATCTCAAAATCTTGAAGATTCTAAGATCCTAAGGATTTTTTTGTTTCATCAATGAATAGTACATATGTGGGGTGGCTTTAGAATGATTGTTCTTGCACCAACAAGGATTAAGGATTTTTGGTAACTAAACAGTTTGGTTCTTAGTAACAAACCAAGAAAACCTAGTCATATATACACCCACTTTGCCACTTAAGGCTCTTACTACTGTTCTCATTCCACTTAAGGCATGGTACTAGGTGTAGTATGTTATAGAGTCAAGGATAGAAGGTACTTTCTCACAATTTCCCAACCTTTAATATAGCCCACCAGTAAACGTGCTTGCAAGAGCTTGCCTACGAGTTTCCCATTGCGGGATGTGTCTCATAGTAAGTCTCTCTTAAGGGTAACAAAAAACATAAGTGTACTTAAGTATTTCTCTTCAACCAAGATCGCACGAAGTGCAAGGGGATTGGATATTTACTATAAGTGCACACAAACAACGAAGTTGAAATATGCTAACCAATTTTTTTCGATGAATTAACACACATAACCAGCACTTAATCAACTCGGTTAGCGTTAGCTCCAAATAGAAATCTGAACTTGAAATGAAAACTACTCAACGTCAAGAATGTGCACTCAAGATCCCACTGAGGGCGAGGTGCTAACATATGACGGAGTGTTGAATTTGAAAACTAGAAACTGATAGGCGGATAACCAGCCATGAAAAGCATTTCCTCACTACCACCAAACAGTGGGGGGAAAAGATTACAATTAAAACAATTCATCCGCTGCGGCGGGCATCCACAGAGTGGTGGGAATACTCCACTTATTCAGTGGGTGAGTTTACAACAATTATTAGGCAGCAAGCCAGCCTTTAAATCCACTCTTCCACTTATTAACGTGGGGGGAATACTGTCCACACAACCACTTATAACGTGGGGGGAAATTACAAACAAGATATAAGTTTATTCTAAAACTCAACCACTCAATTGTGGGAGTGTAAAACAGATATAAAATTGCAGCAAGTAAAGGAAGAGCTGTTAGTACTACTAACTAGCTTTACAAAGAATAAGAACAGCTGCAAATAGAATAGATAATCTTCCAAGAACATTAAACAGTTAGAGTATCACTTCCTCTAACATTTACAATGATATAAGATGAAGAATTGAAGCTCAAACCAGCATTATATCAAAAACTAACAAGTCTGATATAAAAATCTGCAATCTGGAAATGTCTATCAGCAAACAGCAAACTCATAAAAATGATCACAACTCCTTCAATATACCTCTGAATTGAATGAAACGAAATGCAAAGTCTCTTTGGAGGATAGGCGCCCAAACTCAAACCACAAAACTGCATCAAAACTCATGATATTATTTTGCACGAATCCCAAAGCACTCTCAAGATGGTACGGCCCTCAAGAGGGGCGATTTCTCTTGCTAAAAATCAAATACTTGGAATTAAATTCTGAAATTCTCCAAATATGATCGCCATTAGCATAGAATTGCAAGGATCAAATACCCATAACCAAAATAAATTCACATCAAAAGCTGTAAATGAAAAACACCTTCAGCTGTGTATACATCAGCAACATTAAAACTGAAATTCTCACCAAAATTCACCAACTTTGAAGCACAATCTGCTAGTCTGATTGAGAAGCAGCAATAAGACCAACTAGGTGTTGTCTTTCAAACACGAAATTGGATTGGAACTAGGAGGTAAGCATCCCTCGAAGTATTAAACAAGTTGTCATTTTGACAGCATAACATTAGCATAAACATTGGATAATCAGCTCTTCAAACAGCAGCAATATATAAGCTTTTGTTGGCAAATGAAGCAACAAGAACTCTTCAAATTCCAAGAAGTTGAATCACTTCAACTTCCAAAAGGACACCACCTTTTGCCTTTTACTTTGAAATAATAAAATATCATTCAACTTCCCTTTAGGCATCCATTTCATATTGCAACAATAAAGCATTTATTAAATAATTAAATGCTCACTTGACCCCTTTATGTCCCCTTCTTTAAAACAACCTGAAGTCATCAAGCCTAGGCATGGGGTACAACTTCAAGACATGAAAATTGACTAAGTCTGAAACTCAGTCCAAGGAGAAAACCAAACCCAAAGCCAAACTGAGACTGATGGATAACAAGATGATTTGAGTTGAACTGCTGATGATGCCACTGCCAAAATTAGACTTACTAAAAATAGCCACTGCCAAAAATAGTAAGTTTACCTCAAAACCAAGCGTAAATGAAGCAAGACTTAATGAAAGTGACAATCAACCATCCAAAATTAGTATTTACTAAAAATAGTAAATACCTAGAAATGCCACAAACCTCCAAGCAAGGAAACCCTAATTTCACTTTTGATCAACCTACGGATTTCCAGAAATAGGCTATCAGTCAAAGAAGAGCGTATGGCCAAAATGGGGACATTACAGAAGTACAATTGGAGTGTTTCTCTTCACCCAAAATCACATGAAGTGCAAGGGGATTAGATATGCACTACAAGTGTGTCACAAAAAATCAGGAACTGATTCATTTTAGTGACTAAAGCTAAGATGAATTCATTTTATGCACCAAATGAAATGTTAAGTTTCCTTGTTCAATTTTAAAACCCAAAAGACAATGATGAGATGAGGGTTCAATTTTAGTCCTATTTGAGCATTCGTTTTAAACCCAAATGAAATTCAGTAAGGTCCTAGAGGATAAAGTAAGAAGCATAAGAAATTGGGTTATAATTTCCCCAAAGCATCAAGTGCTTGTTACAATCATAAAATCTTAACATGAGAATGCTTCTTCACTTTAAGTTTGTGTCGTCCAATCCTGCAAAACCCCATTAGTCTAACAACTAGAACAATGTTAGAACCCTGTTGGTAATCTGACGAAGCAAAAAATATTAAAACACATGTTGAAAATTGATTGTCAAATTTCTTACCAGAGTTGGGCATCATTGTACATGATAGCATTTCTCTGGTGAACTAGGGTGTCACTCCGCAGACAAACCAGAGAGCACAATAGCATCACTGTTTGGTCAGGTGTCATCGTTTGTAAATCTTCAATACCTCTAAAAATTATTATTATCACCATTTTTTTAATCAGCGTTGGTGTATTTAATAGACGTCTCTGTTTGAAATGAAAATAGCGTCGCTATATGGCGATACCCTACAAAGGTGTCGCTGAAATTGTCTTGGGCGTCGCTCTATCCTACAAAAAAAATGAATGGAATTTGAGCTAGAAATTGATTAAATTTGATCGGTTTAGCCCTCCTTCTATGCCAGAATGTCGACCAAGGATATTAGTATGGGCCGATTACACTTGATCCATGAAGAATCAAAGCATATTCATGCCACTGATACTCAATCTTAAACAAGATCATTCAAATGAAAAATAAACTAAACATTTATTGAAATGAGGCATTCTAAACATGAAAATGTTAAAATGTTTACTCTAACCCATCTGAAACTTATCTTGTTTTGGGAGTGGTGTCATGTTGATGTGGAACAATGAACTTTTCCCAATCTCATGATCAGTGAGCTTGTTTCAATTGATTCTATTGAAGAGAATCGATGAAATGGTTGTGAGATGTGATTAAAAACATGATTTATGCTAAAATAAGTATGATGCAAAAGCTAATCTAAATGATTTATGCTAAATTGATTCTGATATGCAATTTCCAAGCTAATCTAAATGAGATTTAAGCTAAAAAGATACAAAATCTAATTATCTAATTAGCTAAATGGATGTATTATGGAAGCCATTAATGGAAGCTAAGCTATTTATGCAACTAAAATGAACTAAAATATGCTAAATGTGTGCTAAATATGAGTGTGACTGTGAGTGATTTCAATAGCATAAGTTTTCTCTAAAAGATGAATGATGGATCCATTTGTCTCCAAATAGTGAACTATTTATAGGAAAGCAAATAAGAAATGAAGGGTTGAGATCAAAAAAGCTAATCAACGGTCAAGGATGGAGAAAATAAGAGGCATGGATCATGGATTCTCATCAATAGATGAAAATGCAAGATGAGAGTTAATCAAGGGTTATCATTCCTTCCAAACAAGCACACTTTTGACCTATACAAGAGGTCAAAAGTAAACTTTCCCAAGGAGTTTCAAGTTTAACTTGCACATGAAGCTTTGTGAGAATATTCCCTTTCTTAAATGATTGGAGGAGAGAGAATATTCCTTGAAATATTCTCATGGGTGAGGGAAAAGGATATGCAGTTAATTAAAACTAAATTAAATTGTACGAAGTAGGAATATTCCTTTGCAAGTGTGAGGAATTGGATTAATTAGATAATTGCTAATTTAAACAAGGTTTTAATCATGCAATTAGGGGATTAGAAGAATAAAGTGATATTCATTAAATTAA
The DNA here is from genome assembly GCA_007258455.2 of Sequoia sempervirens. NCBI lineage: Eukaryota > Viridiplantae > Streptophyta > Pinopsida > Cupressales > Cupressaceae > Sequoia > Sequoia sempervirens. Next base: position 5,292 of record VDFB02330009.1, on the reverse strand, counting down.
ATGATTTAATGAATGGGGAAAGGTGAAATGACATTTAATTAAATAAATTATGGTTATTTAATTAAATGAGAAGACTTAGGGAATTAAATTAAATACTTTGATTTATTTAATTTAATGAGATGAAATATTAGCATGAAAAGGGGGGAAATTAACCTGATTAAATTAATTAGGTTAATAGATGCAAATGATGTCATTAATTAATTAGCAAGGATAATTCAATTAATTAAGCGAAAAGAGGATGGGATTGAGAGAAAATGATGTTAGTATATCTGATTCGAGTGTATGATATCATTCAAGACATTTTTCAATGTCTATAGGTTCCAATCTCAACCAAAACAAAAGGAAGTGGTTGAGCTAGAATTTGATTTTGTAAATGAATTGAGAAATGTTAACATTAAGATTCCTCTTTTGTAGGCCATCAAGGATGTCCCCCTGTACACAAAGATAGTTCGGGACTTGTGTACCCAAAAGAAAACAAATAAACAAGACCCAAAGACCATGCAAGTTATTGGGCAACTTGTTCATCTCATGTTGGGAAATATTTCAATTCCCAAATATTCAGACCTGGGGAGTCCTATAATTCAAGTATGAATTTTTCATATTTTCATTTTGAATATATTAATTGACTTAGGAGTTGTCACTAATGTCATGACCAACAAAACTAAGGAGAAGTTGTGCCTTCAAGGATTTAGGCCTACACCTATAGTCCTACAAATGGAAGATCGCTCCCTAGTCAAACCTGAAGTTATGATAGAAGATGTTATTTATGTAAAGAATCTTGGGAATATACTACTGATTTCATGATCTTACAACCAAAAATAAAGCTGGGGGGATACCCCTAATTCTGGGAAGACCATGTCCTATGTATTCAATTCATTTTTGGTTGTGGGTTTAGTTGTTGGTGGGAAAAGATGGAAAATTGCAAAAAATTGTCAAAAGTTGCCAAATTGTCATGCAACTTTTTTTAGAAAGATGTCAAAAATGTGGTTTCCAGTTACATGTGATAGTTAGAATGTGAGAATAAATTGGAAATGGTTGAAAAAATCATGAATATGCTGAAATGGTCAAATGCAAGCATTATTGTATTGATTTTTCAAACTTGGAGTGAATGGAATAAAGTTTTTTTGGTGTTTTCTGAAAGTTGCAACATTTTCTGTCTATTGGCATGAATTGTATGGCCTATATGCAGGTTTGAAAACAATTGGATAGTGTTGGAATTTGAATCTTATTTCTTTTTATTTTTGTGGCATTAAATTTCATTGAGTTTTGTGGGAGATATGGCCATTTTGGTGAAGGCTACCCTATTCTAACAATGTTTTCCAAAATTTTCAGTCTGAAAACATGCTAGTACGGCCATGCACGATAAATTTATGGTATGAAACCAATGGAAAAAGATGAATAAATGAGTCTAGTTTCATATTATTTTGGTTTGAGCAAATTTTATTAAGTTTTGAATCAGTTATGTCATTTTTGGTGAGATCGATTTTGTGGCTGCGTAGGGTTTGCAGTTTGAGAAAAAATGCCATAACTTTCTTTTCCACCATTGGATCTTTATGAAAATTGTAGAAAAAGTCTATAATTAGGTTATCTTCAATCCCACTAAAGCAATTGGATTTTTTTTTTTTTTTGTGAAAGCTATTAATGACTGTTCCTTTCATTTCATAGTGAGGCATCCTATGGGTTTGATCAATGAATGCCTTATTTTTCCCTGTTCTGTACAAAACAACCCTACTTAATTTTAACATATGTTTAGTAAGGGATAAAAGGGTACCCAAAACAGTTTTCAAATTCCCTTTAACAAGTACATGAAGGAAATTATGACCAAAAAGTACTGAATTGCTGCCCCACCTTTTGGGTTTGAGAACTCATTGTCTAGGATGAACAAAATGCATAATTATAGCCTTAAGTTTTGAAGTCTGGTTTGAAGGTGATAGTAAAGTTTTTTGAGGTCTTTATCCTTCCTCTGCATCACCATGGTTGTCTATCTTTGATTCTTATATCGACTAGAGGTCAAGTAATATGGTTATTTCTAATGGGGAGTAGAAGAAACAATTGACCTTGTACCCGCCTGCACAACCACTATTGGAGACTGAAGAACCCCTGTGGGTCAATAATAATTTGGAGGAATATCTTCCTATGCTGACCATTGATCAAGCACCTTATATGGAGAAATTATTAGAGGATACTATTTTTTCCAATTTCTTTCAAAATCGATGTGTCTGATGATGTTTAGAAAGATTTGTTTTTCATTTTTGTATAGATAACCATCCATTTGGGAACTTTCCATTGTTTAGTGATTCACAATCACTACAAAATTTTATTACATTACAACAATTGATTCCCCATAATCTTTTATATAGTCTATTCATGATTTTCGACACTTCTTCACTGTCCATCTCACAAGCACATGTTATAGATTTACCTGCAAAATCTCAAGCTATGAAAATTTTACTAGGACATACTTTAAATATTAATCCAAATTTGAGTGATGCACAAATTAAAGATTTAATTTCCATGTTAAGAAATCAAAAACATTCATTTACATGGGAATATCAAGATATGTGTGGTATACATCCAGATATGTGCAAAAAACACATTTAGATAGAGGAAGGTAGTCGTCCTATTAGGTAACCCCAAAGAAGGTTAAACCCAATCTTACAAGAAATTATGAAAGAAGTACACAAGTTACAAATTTAGGATTTATATATCCAATTTCTGATAGTTAATGGGTTTCCCATTTGGTGGTAGTTCCTAATAAAAATTGTAAATGGAGGATATGTGTTGATTATAGAGCCCTTAATAAGGCTACTAGAAAGGATCATTTCCCATTACCTTTTATTGACCAAGATTTCGATACACTTGCAAGTAAGAAATTCTTCTCCTTCCTAGATGGATTCAACAGGTACAATTAGATTTGGATCCCATTAAAGGATCAAGATAAGAACACTTTCATCTATCCATGGGGTACTTTTGCTTATAATGTTTTACCTTTTGGTCTATGTAATGCCCTCGCTAATTTTCAAAGGGTGATGTTAAGTATTTTTTTCTAATTTTATTCATGATTGTGTTGAAGTCTATATGGATGATTTTACTGTATATGGTGATACCTATGAGGAAGCCAAAAATATTATTGAAAAAGTTTTACAGCGGTGTGAAGATAGTAATTTGTCTTTGAGTCATGAAAAGTTTCACATTTTGATGAAAAAAGGTGTAACACTTAGACACTATATTTATGCTAAAGGTATTCAAGTTGAACCAAATAAGGTGCAGATAATCCAAGATTTTCCTATTCCTATTTTTCAAAAGGATGTTTGTAGCTTTTTAGGAAATGTAGGATATTATAGGCATTTTATTCAGAACTTTAGTAAAATTGTTGCACCTCTTTTTGTTTTGTTGAGTAAAGATAACACTTTTTCTTGGACACGGGAATGCCAACAAGCTTTCAAGACTATAAAGGAGAAGCTTGTGACCACATTGGTATTGTGAGGACCTAATTGGGAACTTCCTTTTTATATTCATATTGATGCTTTTGATTTTTCAATGAGAGTTGTCCTTGGTTAAAAAGAGGACACATTATTTTATTTTATTTATTATATTAGTAAGAACTTTACAGGTGTTGAAACGAACTACACGGTTATTGAGAAGGAATTTCTTGTGGTTGTTTATGCAATTAATCAATTTTGGCATTATATAACTAGTTATAAAGTATTTGTTCATACATATCACTCTGTAATAAGGTTTTTAATGAATAAAATAGTAGTTATAGGAAGATTAATTAGATGGTTACTTTTAGTGCAAGAATTTGATATAAACATACTTGGTAAACCTGATCAAAAAAATTGGGTTGCAAACTTCTTTATCTAGGTTGCAATGTGAGAGTGAACTTGTGCTTGTTGATGATGCTTTCCCTAATGATCATGTTTTTTTCTATTTTAGTTAAGAGAATGTGGTTTGCACACATTGCAAACTACTTGGTCTCTTGAAAGATTTCCCTGCACTTCTCTCCTCAAGATTGTTGGAAACTTGTGGGGCTAATCGGTCAATATACATGGATTAATAAACTCTTGTTCTGCACCAGTATTGACAACATCATGCGCTAATGTGTAGCTGAATATGATATCTTCGACATACTTCGAGCATGTAATTAAAAGCCCTATAGAGGCCATTTTGTAGCACAAATGACTACTAATAAAATCCACACAGTTGGATATTATTGGCCTACGCTTCATAAAGATTGTAAAAAGTATGTGCTACACTGTGATAAATGCCAATGTATGGGGTAACCCACACGTTCTGATGAGATGCCTCCACAGCCCCAATTGTCTCTTGAACCCTTTAAAACATGGGGTTTAGATTTTGTGGGGATAATTAACCCCCCATCAAAAAATAAGGAGCATATATTAGATTGTACTGATTATGTTACTAAATGGGCAGAGGTAGTGGCATTGAAACATGCATGATATACCAAGGTTGTTGAATTTTTTATATTCTAAATTTTTTACCAGGTTTGGCGTGCCTCACAAGATTATTACTGATCAAGGACCTTAGTTTCCATCTGAGTTGATTGCTGCCCTATTTCATGAATATGAAAACCAACACCACAAGTCCTCACCATATCACCCACAGGCGAATGGACAGGTTGAGGTGACTAATTGGGAGCTTGAGAATATTCTGACAAAGAATGTGGCCCTTCATAAGAAAGATTGGGCAGCAAGACTTCTAGAAGCAGTGTGGGCGTATCACACCATGTGGAAAAACACCACCAGTCTTACATTGTATGAGCTGGTTTATGGTAAGAAATTCATTCTTCCTATAGAATTTGAGATAAAGACTCTCCGAACTGCTTTGCAATTAGGAATGAGTCTAACTGATGCTTAGAAAGAACATATTTCTTAACTCTATTCTCTAGATGAACTTCGACAATAAGATCTTTTTCATGTTGTAATAGTACAAAAACAATGTGCTCTCTGGCATGACCATTTCATCCAACAACGATCATTTCAACCAGGTGGTTGGGCATTGTTCTATGACTCCAGGTTCCATGAATTCAAAGGAAATTTTCACACCAGGGGGTTAGGGCCATATGGAATTGAAGTTGTCTATCATAATGGTGCAGTAAAGCTTCACACCGTGGATTCTAATCATATGGCTCTTGTTAATGGGCATCGCTTGAAATTATACAAGTGACCTATTTCTAAGGAAAATTTTGTATCCAATTTGATGAAGGAACTCCACGTTGTATCAAGAGTTCCTATTGCTTCTTGAAGTACCCTTTAGGTACTTTTCAAAAAA
>VDFB02330008.1:0-37787 GCA_007258455.2 Sequoia sempervirens | reverse complement strand
AAAGGATACACACATATACATCAATTTGTTGAATGAAAAAGAGACACAAAATGTAAAATGACAAATATATGTATGCTAGTCTGTTGTATGTGCAATGGAAAGTATCTAAAAATATAAACAAATGCTAGAATGTATAAAGTAAGAAGACACTACATAAATGAAAATAACTATAAGTATCTGAGACTTGGGATATTAGAGGAATGTGCAAAGGATGCTTTTCATTGTTTCACACATACATACATTGCCATTACATACATACATAAGATACATACATACACACATACATATATATGTATGTATGTACATAACATACATATATATGTATGCTATACATACATACATATATATATGTATGTAATATATATGTATGTATTATTACATACATATAAATGTATGTACATACATACATACATACTTGGGTTTTCAGAAATGTGCACAAGAAATTAACCAAGGGTTTCATAATAATAATTCCTCACTCGTAGGAATAGAGAAGTGCATTTTCAGATAGATGCAAAATATGCCAGGCAAGGGTTTCATGAGATTAATTCCTTAAGTAGACAAATTTGGAAAAAACCAAGCAAGGGTTTTCACAAATACATATTTATTTTAAATGGGTTTTCCGATTTATGCCCAAAGTGACATGAGATTAATATATATGTATGTGTACATACATACATACATACATATGTATGTGCATTACATGTATATATATGTATGTGCATACATACATACATATATGTATGCATGTATGTGTACATAAATACATACATACATATATGTATGCATGTATGTGTACATACATACATACATACATACATACTTGGGTTTTTAGAAATGTGCACAAGAAATTAACCAAGGGTTTCATAATAATAATTCCTCACTCACAGGAATATAGAAGTGTGTTTTCAAATAGATGCAAAATATTCCAGGCAAGGGTTTCATGAGATTAATTCCTTAAGCACACAAATTTGGAAAAAAAAAGCAAGGGTTTTCACAAATACATATTTATTTTAAAAGGGTTTGCCGATTTATGTCCAAAGTGACATGGGTTTTTTATGAAAAGGTCGAAGTAGACCAAAAAATATTATTTTGCAGACATGTGTTCAAACCCACGAAATTCCTGATCATTTTTGGAGACAAAATCATGAGACAATCAACTTTACCAAGTCGTATTTAATCATTTAACCACAATAAAACCCATATTTGGAAAAACAAAGCAAGGGTTTTCACAAAGATGGCCTATACTAAATGGGCTTGCTGATTTATGCCCATATTCACATGGGGTTTTTATAAACAGGATGATGCAAAACAATTTTTTTTTTTTAGACATGTGGTCAAACCCACGAAATTCATCATCATTTCTATAGACAAAATCATGATACAATCGACTTTACCAGGTTGTGAGTGTGCGGTAAAAAAAGGAAGACACATATATTTAACCCCAAAAAAAACTCATGTGTAAAATTCCAGTACCATGACCTGACAAAATAAAATAGCACATGGCGAGAAGATGTGTAAGATGAATGATTTATTTCATAGACAAGCAGTAGTAATTTTTCAAACATCGAATAAACCCTTCACGGTTCATGAAAGATGTAGAAGAAAATGATTAACTAGTACCATTATTTGCATATTCAAAGGAGAAAGATGTTATATGTTACCTGAAGTCGTGCACATGAGTAGGAGTCATGGAGAGCTGTCTCCATCCACATTCTTCTCCATCACCAGGAAGCTTCTAGAGTATGTGCGCGGTAAAGTGAATGAATAGGATGGGATACCCACAAAAAAACATTAGTCATATGCATCAATCGAACCCCAAATAAAGATTAATTCGGGTGTAATGTGTTTGGTGTTCGGTGCTTTAGTAAGGAGATTAATATGTAGGAGTGATTTTTAATGGGCACCAAAATGATTCTATAAGGTGCTAACGTGAATTAGACCCATTGACTTTTGAGTGGATTTGAATGATAAAAGAGTTTTTAGATGTTAAAAGTGACACATTTAGGTGATTTTTTTAAAAACATTGGTGGTTATAGTTAGTGGGTACTGGGACGTTAGGTGATAGCAAGCAGACGGCACCTCTAAAAGGTGTCTTTTTGACCTCTGAATGCATATTGGACGCTACTACACTGTACTGAATTTCCGAGAAGCCAAAACCTTAGTTATAAGATCTTAACTCATGTGTGAAAAAACCCATAATTTTTTTTTCCAATTTGACATATGGTTTGAATTCTATGGTTGCCCGAAGTTAACCCTGGTGGATACTGGGTCTTCTCCCCTAATACTAGCAAAGAAAATGAGAGGACATGTATCATTGAAGGCTATCATATAAAGGCACTCTAGATAAATTTAAAATGGACTCCAATATTCTTATAATTTGATTAAATCCTCCCACTTAAATTAAAGGACGACGCAACAATTTAGATTGACTGGAGTAATATATTGTGGCCGCTTTAGTAGGAACCTAGCCTATGTGTTTTACTCAACATTGAATATAGTATGTTGTTGCATATTAGAAATAAATATATGGTTATCATTGACTTTCTTATAGGATGGAGATGGGAATAAATAACCTTAATATCCACCCCATGAGAGTGAACTATAATATTTAAAAGGCATCATAGTATTTTCTAGGCTATAATACTCCTCCAAATAAAGAGAGGTGAATATGTTCCCATTCCCCTTAGAAAAGATTCTATTACATTAAATAAGGATATACCAGGGGTATAAATCACTTATTATTAGGAACTCCTTAAAAGATATTATCTCTTTATTTAAATTCCTCTCTCTTCCCCATTAAGGAAATTAATGATATGTAATGAAAGGAAAATTATATATATTCATTGGTATAAGAAATTATTTGAATTTATAACATTTAAATTTATTCTTAGAGAGTATATATATATGATAGAAATTAATAGTATAATAATAATAATAATAATAATAATAATAATAATAATAATAATAATTATTATTATTATTATTATTATTATTATTATTATTATTATTATTAAATAAATAAATAAAAAGAAGTTAATAATTAGTTAATAAATTATAAATAATTTATGCACTTTCATATTTTGAAGTGCAAAGTAAAATGTAAAATATGAATTTCATTGCTATCTTCAAGATGGCTATAAGGGGTAGGACAATCAAGTAAAATATTTTTTCGTCAATTAATCCTTAGGGTTTCTAGTAAATCAATTTGATATCATTTATAGGTTTCCCGTGTGAGAACCTATACTATGGAGGTCTAACAAGGACATTAAATTTTATGCAAAAGCGAGCATCAACTTCTGGTTGGTAATTAAGAGTGTTGTAAACCCTATGTTTGGAGACAATCCAAAATCATTTTCATTTCCTTACCCAAACTCTCGAGTGACATGTCAGTGAAAATGTTGCACAAGCAATGTCACCCAATGTGCATTGCATGTACCATGCACATGAATGGTTGTTAAATGTTAGTATGTTGTAGTATTGTTCAAAAAAAAAAATTATTGCATTTTCTAGTGGATTTTTTTTTGGGCATGACATTTTCAATGACAAGTTTCATGTTTATGAATTGTAGGACATGCCATCCACTATGATCATATGTCTATTCAATAAGCCAAATTTATGAACCAAGCTTTCCCTTTATCATTCAAAATTCTTCCAAAGCATAAATTTTATTCACATTGGAAGACTTAAAATTCATTGGAAACAAAGGGGAAGAATGATACAAGAATCTAACCTTCTAGTCCCTCGTTCAATAGCTAAGTATATTTGTGTTCATATACATTTATTCCTTCAACTACAATTGTAATAAATCATTCTTGTTATATGGAAAAAATAAACAAATGACCATAGACCATGAGAAATAATACTCTATTCATAAACCTCAACCACACAAACAACAATTTTATTACAAAACAATAGACCAACATGATAAATGTTTCCAAGCATCTCACGTTAGCCCTTGTAACAACAACCAAGCATCATAAACATATAATCAACGCATTTACTGTCCCCATGGTCCACAAGATCCTATTCAAAGCACATGTAATTTAATGTACCCACTTGGCCCATTACCCCTTGTAACAACAACCAATACTTCTAGTTAACAAGTATCTTAAACACACAACAAAGCCATTGACGGACACTACAGTTCTACAGAATAACAAACATGCAAAACCACAACCAACAGCTAAAAGCCCCACAAGATTTTCAATGAACAATAAACAAACGACAATAAATTTCACAAAAAAATAGACCAAGTGGAAAACACACAAGATTTTTAACAAACAACAAACAAACAAGAACACGCGCAAATAAAACCCAACTCTCACCTCAGATTTCATAAATTAACTATGTTCTCACTGCTTCTACACCCACAAGCCCTCCAACACATCTCGCATATCTTACATTATGAGGTTTCCACATACCGTACTAACCATTAGAGCAATAAAGACATAATTAACGCATTCACTACCCCCACAGTCCACAAGACCTTGTTCAAAGCACATTTAATCTAATGTACCCACTTCCCCCACTAGCCCTTCTAACAACAAGCAATACTACTTATAAAGTATCATAAACACACAACAAAGCCATCGATAGCTAGTGCACTTTTACAGAATAACAAACATGCAAAACTAAAACCAACAGCAAAAAAACCCACAAGCTTTTCAATGAACAATAAACAAACGACAAAAAATATTTAAAAGAAAATCACCAACATCATAAATTTTACCAATCATTCCTTGTTAACCCTTGGAACACCAACCAAGCATCATAAACATAGAAAAAAGCCACTCACGAATAGTACACTACCACAAAATAACAAACATCGAAGAACAGATCTAAGCAGAACTAAAACCCAACCCTTGCCTCACATTTCATGAATTAACTATGCATTTACTACTTCTCTACCCATCAACCCTCAAATACATCCCACACATTCTGCTTTACGAGCTTTCTTGAATGCCTACTAGTAACTCAAGCAAAAAACACATAATTAACAAATTCTCTGCCTCCACAATCCAGTAGACCTTGCTCAAAGCACATGTGATTTAATGTGCCCACTTGCCCCATTAGCCCTTCCAACAACAAGCAATTCTTCTAGCTATCAAGTATCATAGACACAAAATAAATCCATTCATGACCACTACACTATTATAGAATAATGAACATGCAAAACCGCAACCAACAGCTAGAAAACCCACAAGCTTTTCAGCGACCAATAAGCAAATGATAATAAATAGAAACAAAACCCAAAACTCGCCTAATATTTCAAGTATGAAAAAAAAGAGATCACCCACTCACCAATTGCACACCGTTCCTTTAGCTCCTCCCTTGTTCAAGCATTGCAAAGAATCACTAGCATCGGAAATGAAAACATAAGCTTCTCAACAAACAATAAACAAACAATAAGCAAAAAAAACATATTTCATAGATTAACTATGCATCGTCTGCTTGTGTACGCACTAGTTGTCCAACACATATTATGAAGTTTTCATTTAATGCATGTGGGTGCATGTGCAATGAATGAATAGATAATTCATGAAATCTTAGGAAAATGTTCCATTTTTTTATGCTATTCTTGTTTGTGTATCGTTTGTTAGGAATCTTGTAAACTTTTAAGCTTCTCAATATGCTTTTGCATGATCGTTGTTGAGTAAAAGTGCACTGCTCATGAATGGTTGGGTTGTGTGTTTATGATACTTCATAAATTATGGGTACATATGTAGTGAACGCAAAACTAATTCATAGAACCTTAGGTGAGTGCTTGATTTTGTTTATGCTTATTCTTGTTCTACTGTCGCTTGTTAAAAACCTTGAAGGTTTTCTAACTCTTTATTGTGCTTTCACATATGGTACATGTGCAACAAATGCATAGTTAACTCATAAATTGTTAGGAGAGTGCTAGGTTTTGTTTATGCTTGTTCTCATTTGTTTATCATGTGTTCAGAAGTTTATCAGTTTTTGGTTATAGTGTTACATGTTTGACTTATACCATTGAAAATTTGTGCCTAGAACAATAGGCTTAAGGTGATGGTATGTAGCAATCACAATACCTTGTCATATGTTGATAGTAAACAGGTATAAATGGGGATGCTTTTGTATGCTTCCATGCAGTGCATACATTTCACATGTTGGCTGACAACATAGATGGTAAGAATGGCAATAATGTCACATGTACACGTGTAACAAAAAAATTGTTCACTTGAACTAGTTTCTTCATTTGAATTGGTTACAAAATTTGTATTCAATGTCTTCAACGTTTTCAAAAATTATCAGTTTTGTCTATTTTTTTGCAAATTTTATCATATGTTTTTGTCTTAAATTTTAGTGAATAATGTACTATATGTTAGTTTTGTGAACTATGCATGCCTATAATGCATTAACTATGTATTCCTTGCTTGGGCAACAATCACTGTGCAAAATTTATTGCATTACTCTTTTTTTGGTTTACAAATTTTTTCATCCACTTCTATTTTTTTTGTTTATGAATAGCATATTATGTGTCATGCAGTATGCACATTTATTTAATTTCTCCCACTCACAGGCACCATTTATCTTAGCTAGATCCAGATACAAAGATCTATTGCACTATATGAATATTTATCACTTTTGAAAATCAAAGTAGAAGGTAAAATTCTTGTATCATTCTTTTCTTTTCTTTCCAATGAATTTTAAAGCTTGCAATGTGTGTATAACACAAAACTATTTTTTCGCAAACAAAAGTTACTTTTACAATCAGAATAATGCATAATTGCAAACATGTCATATGCAATCCATATCCAATGTTTCACCATGAACACTTACTACACTGTATAATTTGAAATATATTTTATGCTGCCCATTTTCCCATTTATTGTAGTGGCTTTAATATTTATTTCCTTCTAAGAAAATTAGCACAATTGAAACATATAATAAATTTTTGAAAATAGTTGTAACTAATTGCAAAGAAACATCATGTTTTGTGCTGATTTTTTTACATTCTACTTGTCACAGGAGTTGTCTCTTACAATCGAAGTGTAGGACAAAGATCTTTTCTGCTGCAAATCAACTTGGGTCTTTAACAAGAGGCTTTTAGGTTAGATTCTTGTACTATCGTACCACCTTCTATACAATGAAATTTAATTCTTCCAATGTATTTCAGAATTATGTATTGGAAGAATTGTAAACAGTGAAGGAGAATACTTGTTCAAGAATTTGACTTCCCATAGAGACAGATGAGCATAATGTATGACATGTCATGTGATTCATAAACATGAAATTATTTTTTTCTTTCTACCAAGTTACTTTTAGGTAACATAATATACTGGTATTAGTGATAGGAACCAATCCCAATATCTACTAGACTGCATTTGCTACTAAAATCAAAACTCTTTTAGATCATTGACCACACACTTGCCTGTTGTAGAGAACTAGAATTCATTCATTCTAGACTTATTGTTTCAATAGGCACTAGCATACAAGCAAAGCCTATGAAATTTGAATTCTATCTCTAAATGATTCCAAAATTTTATTGCAATGGTCTATTTGGCTTATTTTATTTCACGAAAAACAACTTCATGAGAACTGTATGCATTAACCACATGCAATAGTCAGGATAAAAGTGCATATTTTTTATGCTGGAAAATTATAGTTTATCTCTTTTTCCAATGGTTTGAGTAGGTCGATTTTTCATTTTTCTTTAAGTAAAATAGGAAAATAGGGGAACATTATATATTGTGGGTAACATTATATATTGTGGAAAACATTTAATTGGGGGATGCATGTACTGTGATTTTTGGTGATGGGTTGGTTGGTGCTCAACCAATCAGTGCATGTTTAATGCATTAAATGCAAACCTCACAATATTTGTTGCATAGCGAGTGTGAAGATAAGCAAAGAATGATTGGTTAATTTGTATGCAAAAAAATAGACAAGCATGATAAATTTTCCCAAGCATTTCCCATTAGCCCTTGTAATAGCAACCAAGCATCATAAACACAAAAACAAGACACTCACCAATAATACACTGCAACATAATAGAAAACATCAAAGAATGAATATTTTTAGTTATCAAGTGTCAAAAACACATAGCCAAGCCATTCACCACCAATGCACCTTTGTAGTATAACGAACATGCAAAAGCACAACCAATAGCTAAAAAACCCACAAGCTTTTCAACACACAAGAATAAAAACAAACAAAACCTAGAAACCGCCTAAGATTTCATAAATTAACTATGCATCCATTGCACATATACCCACATGCAAAAATGCAATGAAGAGCTACAAGACCCACAATCTTTCCAACAAACAATAATAAAACAGGAATAAGCACAAACAAAGTCTAGCACTCCCCGAAGAATTCACGAACTAGTTATGTGTTCACTGCATGTGAATCCACAAAATTTCCAAAAGTATGTAATGTTGTATTCTCCCAATTTACTTAAACAAAATTGAATAGTAGACATAGTAGCATTTAATGCAATAGCTATACATTGATAGACATGCATGCCATATCTAACGCATATGATACAATTGCAAAGTTGACCTACTCCAACATGCAGTGAACAAATAGTTAACTCATGAAATGTTAGGTGAGTGTTGGGTTTGATTTCTGCTTATTGGGTAAATGCAAGAAGATGAGTCCATGAAACGTGGAATTTTTTGCCTTAGGAAAAAAAAAAAAAAATTGGCTTGCAAAAAATGGGATCCCAGTTTTAAAAAGTGGGATCAATTTTAAAAAAGGGATCCCATTTAGCCGAGATCTCAAGCCTAAATTTTCAAAATGGGAACCCGTTCTAAAAAAATCATTTTGGAAAATTTTCAAAACAGATCCCATTTTGAAAATTTTCCAAAAACGAAATTTCCAAAAATGACAAGTTTTCAAAATGGGATCCCGTTTTGAAAATTTCCATTTTGAAACTTTCAATTTTGAAAAATTTCATTTTCAGAAAGTTTTCAAAATGGGATTGAAACTTTAAGTTTTCAAAAAATTTCATTTTCAGAAAGTTTTCAAAACGGGATCTCCTTTTGAAAACTTTCTAAAATGGAAAGTTTCCATTTTTAGCAATTTTCAAAAAAGGATCCCCTTTTGTAAAATGGGATACCATTTTGTAAAACAGGATACCGTTTCGTAGAACCATAAAAAAATTATTTTATAATGAAACGAGATCCCACTTTTTTAAAATATGATTTTTTGGTCAGGTTTCTTCCTTGTATATTGGTTCGGGAAAAGCATTGGGAATCCAAACCGAGGCTTTCAACCTAGTTTCACTTGCAAGTTGAAGGTCCTAACAATGTCAAAAAAAATGTTGAGTTTGGACATATGGCTGATGACTTCTTTTGCAGAATTTTTTGACGAAATTAAAACACATTTTAGATGAGACAATGCAGATTCCAAATACGTAATTTTTTTTACAATTGGATGATTTTTTCTATTTTTTAATTAATTTCTAATGAAATTGGTCCATAAACTTTAAATAGTAGGGGTTTTTACTATTTTAATAACTTTTGATCAACATAACATTTTGACAAATGGATTGCATGAGAACAAACTTCAAACAATTCTTTTCAATTTAAAAAATAAAATAAAATGATAAGTTTAGGTCATCTTATGCGTGTCGTACACGACGATTTTTCAAAATGACAAATATGCCTAATAAAAATTTAACAAAAAAAAAAAATTCAATAAAAAATTACAAAAGAATATAAAAAACAAGCTTCAGTGAGTCAAATCTTTTCCCAAAAGGATTTAGAAAAATACAATAATTTAAGTCAAAATATGGATGTCATACACATGCATGCTATATTAAAAAAAAAGTGACTTTTAAATAGTGGTTTTTAGAAATTCCTATTGAAACTCAATTTATACAATCTGGGTATTGAAATAAATTACATATTTGGAAACTAGACTCCGAATACTACATTTTATGATCAGTGACTTTTTTGAAGATTCCATCTCTAAGTGCTTCAAATTTTAAGATCAAATGTGTCAAATTCTAAAAATCAGGGAAAACACCCACTTTTTGGCCAAAAAATGGACTCAACTTCTTGCTAGCACCCTATTGTTGTTTAACCCATGAAATCTTAGGGCTAGCTTTTGTTTTTGCTTATTCTTGTATATTTATCATTTGTTGGAAAGCTTGTGAATACTCTAGCCTTTTGCATATTTGTCATTCTATAAAAGTTGACTGTAGGTAAATGGCTTCGCTATGTCTTTATGATAGTTGACAACTAGAAGCATTCCTTGTTATATTGCTTGTTCTTGTTAAATTTTGACTATAGGGAAAAGTAAAAAATATTTTAAACAATACAATCTCATTGTCCAAGTGGCTAATTCAAAATAAAATGCATCGATTTCCATAGTAGACCTACTATTCAGTAGGAACCAATAAAAGCACAAATGTTTACATTATATAATTCGATACATTGCCAAGGGTATTGTATTATTCAGTTTTGTTAAAGTAAATCAGCAAATTAGGAACCCATTATATTTTTTGAAAATAGTCCATACTAAAAGAATTCCATGTTATCTAATCCACAAACATGAAACTATTTTTTACCTAGAAGCAACCTACTACTGCGACTGCTAGATTTGCTTTTCAAAATAAATACTAATAAGTTATTGATCGCTAAAGCAATAAACACATGGTCAATGCATTTAATTCTACTCACTTGCCTCAAGTTTCCCCCCTCCCCCTTGTAACAGTAACAAACAATTTTAGTTACAAAATATCATAAACCAAAAGCAAACCCACTTAGTAGCAACAGAGTTCTACATAATTAGAAATGTGCAAAAGCATAACCATTAGCTAAAACCACATAAGTTGTTCAACAAAGACTATCAATTCACTATGTTTGTACCCACAAGCCCTATAATACATCTTGGACAAAATTCCTTTAGAAGCTTTGATGGAAAACCAATGGCCACTCAAGCAATTAACACGCAGTTAATACTTTCAATGCACACACAGACCAGAAGACCCTATTCAAACCATTCACTTTTTCCTATAATGCTTCCACTTACCAAGTATCAAAACTATAAAAACAAGCAACTAACCAATTGCACATCGTACCAATTGATCCTATCTTGTTTAAGCATTCCAGAGTATGTTAGCTACCGAAAACAACAACACATGGCAAAAAAAAGAAAGCTTTTGAACAAAGAATAAACAAACAATAAGCAAAAATCAGCACTCGATTCATATTTCATGAATCAACTATGTATTTTATACTTGTATTCATGCCTGCTTCCCAACCCATACCATGAGGTTTGCATTTAATGCATTGCCAGGTTTACTATTGCAATCGTTGCATTATTTCCATTTCTAATGCTTGTGATTATGTGTAGTGCTTGAATGAGGGAAGAGCTGAAGGAACGATGTGCAACTAGTGAGTGGTTTATCTATTTGTTTTCCATACTTTGAAATGTTAGGCGAGTGTTGAGTTTTGTTTATGTTTATTATCGTTTTCTTATCGTTTGCTTCAAACCTTGCAGGTTTTCTAGTTTTTGGTTGTGGTTTTGCATATTTTTTATTCTATAGTGGTGTAGTGGTTGTCAATAGCTTTGTTGTATGTGTATGATACTTGATAGCTAGAAGAATTAGTTGTTGTTGGAAAGGTTAATAGGGCAACTAGGTGCATTAAATTACATGCGCTTTGAACAAGATCTATTGGACTATGGGGACAGAGAATATGTTAATTATGTTTGTTTTGCTTGAGCGGCTAGTACATTGTTAGGAAAGCTTGGGAAGCACAATATGCTAGATGTGTTGCAGGGTTGGTGGGTACAAAAGTAGTAAATGCATAGTTAATTCATGAAATATGAGGCGAGAGTTGGCTTTTATTTGTGCCTATTCTTGTTTATTTGTTGTTTGTCAAAAAGCTTGTGTGTTTTTAGATTTTAGTTTCATTCTTCGATGTTTGCTATTATGTGGCAGTGTACTATTGGTGACTAGAATCTTTCTATGTTTATGATGCTTGGTTGGTGTTGCAATGGTTAACAGGGAATGCTTGGTAAAATTTATGATGTTGGTCTATTTTTTTGCAATATTTATTATCCTTTATTTATCATTCTTTGAAAAGCTTGTCAAATTTTTACCTGACGGTTGTGGCTTTACATGTTCGCTATAATGTAAAAGTGCAGTGGTCATCAATGGATTCACTGTGTTTATGATACTTGATAACTAGAAGTATTGCTTGTTGTTAGAAGGGCTAGGGGGTGAAGTGCACACATTAAGTTACATGTGCTTTGAGCAAGGTCTTGTGGACTGTGGGATAGTGAATGTGTTAATTATATGTTTATTGCTTGACTGGTCAGTACGGTATGTGGAAATCCCACAAAGAAAAATGTGTGAGATGTGTTGGAGGGCTAGTGGGTGCAAAAGCAGTGAGTACATATTGTGCATCTCCTTCTCTAATTTGGATCTTGTAATATTTTATTGCTTCATGGCTGACTAGTCCGTTGCCAAAAAAGCTCATGCTCCATGCAACCCTTGATTAAGTATTTGCCACTATATATTATGTCCCCCTATTTTCCTAATTTACTTAAAGAGAAATGAAAAAACAAGTATACTCTTATGCATTAGTAAATGATCAAATTAGTTTCAAGTCCATATTTGTTACAATATTCTTATGAGCATTAATTACTTTATGTGTATGAATTGCATTTAGCATGTCAACCACTATGCTTATATGTCTAAAATGTCTCAATAATAGGACCACTGTTTACATTTTCACTAGGAGGAAAATATTTGCATTCAGGCAGATATAGCCAATTGTTCAACAAGAAAATTGTAGATCAGATTCTTTGATCATTGTCCTTTTCTTTCTCCAATGAAACATTTTGACAACTATGCAAAGTATCAAGTTCGCTCTACTATACATATGTGCAAAGTACTAAATATTTCATACTTAAAATGAAAACAAGATACAAGAATACAAAAATAATAGACATTTATAACTATGAATATGTGCACCGTAGAAAAAAGTACCTCTTGCTTGACATGGGAATAATTCATGATAAATTGGACTTAATGAGGCTTGATTTAGGTGTTGTGAGGTATTTTATGCATCCGCACTAGGTCTTGGACTTTTGCAAATCAAATAACATGCTTTTAACAGTGTCTTGTAAAGGTGTTGTAAAGTGTTGTAAGATACTTTCACGCTTTTCTAGACTTAATAAACCCATTTCTCCCTAATTCAACATTATAAAATATATTTAAATAGATCCTCACATCAATATAGAAGGCTTATAACTTAAACCTAATGTTAAACTAGTGTTGTAATGTGTCTTGTACATTCACATTGGTTCTTGTGCCTTCCTAAGCTAAGTGGACATCATTTTAGTGTTGTAAAGTGTATTTAATTACACTTTCACATTCAATTTTGTGTCCCAATCCCTATTTGACATTCACATCATCATTAATAGGACCCTATTAACCCATATTATGCATCCCAAGGCTTAAATTGATCACATACCAGACAAAGTTGTAATTTAAACCTTATTTCCTTATCTACTTGCATCCTAGCTATCAAAATGGCCCCTGTGGGACCCATTTTCCATGCATGGTGAATTTGTCCCATCCAGGTGGGACCCATTCTCCATGTGTGGCGAGTGAGTCCCATTTGGCTCATTTTTGACCTTTGAGGGGGAAAAAGTGAAATTTAAGTTTAATCTTACTTCATGTCGGCCTATGATGAGGTATTAAAGGGTGAAATGGGTTAATTTCCTATAAAGATAAGTCTTTTAACCCTAATTCACATCTCTTATCATTATTCTTCCATCTCAAGTCAAGCAACTTAGGGTTTTATCATTTCAAGGCATTAAGACATAAATTTTCAGACATTCAAGGGGAAATTCTTCATGTTTTGTTGCAGACTTTCAAGATCAAACATCATGGCAAGGTAATAAACTCCATTATTGCATGTTTCATTCCATTCTTTCATCCTTTTGGTTTAATTACCTAAAAGGGGTTTGACCAAGGCAAACCCCCATGCCCTAACATTCAACATTTATCCTTCTCTTCTTGTGTGTTTGCAGATTTAGGACTCTTGGAAGCTTACAAATCATTGAAGATCAAGTTTCAAGGCTATTCAATTCTTCTCCTCATTGATCAAGTCAAAATATCAACAAAAACTCACTTTCAGGTTTGGAAATCAGAATTTCAGAAGCAGACACAGGTATGGAGAATCAAAGTACAGAACGAAAGCTCTAAAATCTACCTTTAAATATTAAAAAATTCAAAAGTGGACTAATTCTCCATGAGTGGTGAATGAATCCCACTTCTAGGTCAATTTTGAGTTTTCTACATTTTTAGATTCTCTTTTGTTAGAAATAGGTTCTGGCATAGTTTTGCAGAACTGGGACTAATTCGCCTAGAATGGTGAATGAGTTGCTCCAAGCCTAGAAATCAACATCAAAAACATTTCAAATATCATTTCTAGTTTTCATCCACATTCTAGGTGCACACTTTCAGTTTGATTTATTTCTATTTAGTTTTGCATTCATTTATAGGTATTGTTGTATTACACAATGTGTTTTCAAAAATCACTTATTTTGTAGGTTTCACATTCATAATCAGTCAATTTCTTAGCTTAGTTGCATTTAGATAATCTCATTTAGCCTTAGTAACATTATACACTTATCTTAATTTGAGTGAACCACCTAGATTCCTTTGAGTAGGGTTTATCTCTCTCCTTTTAGGTGAAACATCCTAAGAGTGCAAGAGTAGCCTACCCAAAAATGTACGGTTCATTTTGGTGAACCTGCCTTTTAGAATACTTCCTTGTCTCATTTTGGAGTCCTTCATCATAGATATAGTCTTGCATTGATCTTGCATTAGGGTTTGCATGATTTCCTTTGCATGCTAGGTTTCAAATTTTGCATTCATAAAAAGTGCATTTAGGTTGCATTTTTGGCATCTAAATTCATGTAATTTTTTTGAAAATTTTCATTTGTAACTTAGGTCTGTATCATAGTAGTTAGAAAGCATAACAATCACTCCACATTTTCTTAAAATTTTGAAAAAAGTCCAACTGGGACTCATTCGTCACCCTGGGCGAATCAGTCCCTTTTGATCCCTGAAACTGCCTTTTATAGAGCTAAAAACCCTATTTTTATGCTTCTATTTGCTTCCATTAGTTATCTATATTATTTGGTTGAGTTTCTATATCCTACATTTCATTAGATTTAGCTTAAATTAGCTTATTTCATGCATGGTTAAAATTCACATTTGCATTTCCAATCCCTCATCTTTCAGATAATTGCATAGCGTCATCAGTAAATTACTTTGTTTGAAATATGAAAAGTTGCATTTCATTCTATCTTTACATTGCATTTTACATTTGCATAACTTCTCTTACATTTAAATCATTAGCAATAAGCATTGCTTACATTCATGGCACTTAGAATTTTGCAATTTTCATTTTCAGCCTTAGTTCCTAGTTCATTTAGTTCATATTCATTAGCAAATAAAAAATAAAAATAAAAATCAAACAATCCAATTAAACAAATGATTCAATTCTTAACAACCCTCTCATCTAAGCCTCTTAGTAGTGGTGATGTAGACAAGTTAGATGAAGTGCTTCAAGACTTTATCTCACTCACTTCATCCTCTAAAGCTTGTCATGAGAATCCTAAACAAATTGATGATAAATTATCCCCCAAACCTTTTTGTAGTGATGAATTAGGCATGTTAGATGCAGCTCTTAAAAACTTCATCTCTCCTAGCTCATCCACTAAAGGTTTGACACAAGAGGATGCAAGCATTGATAATTATGGTAATCATACTTGTTCTTCTCCTGATATCTCTCCCATTGATGATGCAGGTATCTTGATGAAAGAAGACACATTTATTGAATATCATGCAAGTCTTGCTTTCCTTCCTCCTCCTCCCCCATGCAATGACATTATGAAACATGAAGCTTAAATCATTTCTCCTCCCTTACCTAGTATCAATAATTATGACAATCCACCCTTTTCTTCTCCTACTATCTTCTCTACACATGAAGAAGATAGTTTAGTGTTGGAAGATATTGTGATGGAAGATATATTTGAACAAAAAAGTCCAATCATTAGTAACCATGAAACTCCTATTTATCATTCTCTTGATGCCTCTCCTATGAGTGATGAAGCTATCTTTCCAAATCCAATTATGACATGTGATGAACATATTAGCTCTTCTCCTAGGGTTGATATTATGGCACATAAGAATGATACCTTAGAGAAATCAGACAACCAAATAGAGCCTTATTCTCATATCACCACTATTGATACTCAAAAAAATCTAGCCATTAATCATCCCCATATGTGTGCTAAATTTATTTTGGACACACCTAATAATCCTATCATTACTCACCATTACACAAGAAAAAAGCTCACAATACACCCATCCTCATTCTTCCAAATCATGGTCTTCGTGATTTTCCTTTCATAGAAATTCACCCATCCAAAAAACCTTCACTCAAAATCCATACTATCACTCAAGATTCTTCCAAGAAAACTCTACCCTTGGTACATCCTAAATCAATAGATATCTCATTAAACATGTATCAAGCAGAAAATTTGTTTCCTTATCCACATAAATAGCATTAGTTGTTGCTCATTTCCATGCAATATTTGTAGATTCATCACATACTCACTATTGCATGTTTTGCATCTATTGCAATGGGCATCATACCATCATCCATTCCAGGCTCACCCTTGTCCTGCACTTAGTGGGGGTAAGGGGTTAGAAAGCCTTATCCCCGTATGTCACTTGTCATTGTCTCTTTTGACTAATCATTAACCTTTCATGAATGTATAAGAGCAAGCTTGGGATGTGGAAAACATGTCTTAAGATTGACTCGCATGTGACATACAACCTTTCCTGATGCAAACAAAGCATCCCATGGATAATGATCTGACTCGAGGGAATAATGATCAACTGAAGTGGCCTAATGCAAATGAGGCATCCCATGGATTATGATCTAACACCCTAACTTGTCCTCTCTTCGATACATTATGCATAATGCTCCCTAAGAATAAGACCTTATATGAACAAAGGAAAATCCCCTTTAACAAATTTTTTACATGACACACTAGAATGACTTTCTCACTAAACCACTTCTTTGGGACATCTCACCCCGTAGACGACCTGATGTTTTGTGGCCCTAGAGTGAGCACATTTTTTCCACCCCATTTTTTGTTCTTGCCATTGCATGATTGTGTATCTTGATGGTTTGACTTAGGATCGTGGATCCTGGGGGATTGACTACTATCTTTGATCTTTTTCACTGTTTGTAATCTGCATCTATACACTTGAATATCTCTTGAATGTCTACGTTAGTGTGAGTTTGAAGCAAGTTCATCCTCTCACTAAAGTGGGGGATAAATGCACCATAGAAAAAAGTACCTCTTTCATGACATGGGAATAATTCATGATAAATTGGACTTAATGAGGCCTTGATTTAGGTGTTGTGAGGTATTTTATGCATCCACACTAGGTCTTGGACCCTTACAAATTGAATAACATGCTTTTAAGAGTGTCTTGTAAAGGTGTTGTAAAGTGTTGTAAGATACTTTCACTCTTTTCTAGACTTAATAAATCCATTTCTCACTAATTCGACATTATAAAATATATTTAAATACATCCTCAGGGTAAGTGCACAAAGTTGAGTCCATGAAACATGGAAGTTTTTTCCTTAACCAAAAAATTGAATCAGCATTGAGGAAACAGGATCCCGATTTTAATAAATGGGATCCTGATTTTAATAAACAGGATCTCGATTTTAATAAACGGGATCCCGATTTTTAAAAATTGGGATCCCGTTATGGTTTGGGAGGGGATTCGGTTCGGTGACCTAAACGATCCTAATGAAAATCGATCCTCGCTTCCCATCTGGATTCAAACCGGGATGGAAATGGCACAGATCTCGATATTAGATCCCGATTTTTAAAAAATAGGATCCCGATTTCTATAAATCGGGATCCCATTTTGTATAAATCGGGATCCTGTTTTGTATAAATCGGGATCCCGTTTTGTATAAATCGGGATCCCGTTTTGTATTGCTATTTATTAAAAAAAAAACACATTTCACTACACAGCGGACAGGACCCCAAGTATTGGTGACAGCGACCCCCACAATAAACTACAGGTATGCCCCTACACGCCATTTTTTTTCATTTTTTAATTTTGAATTGAAATTTTGAAGAAAATAAATGAATTTAGCATTTTTTTAAAATTTATTTCACGTTTTAAGGATTTTTTAAAGTTGTTAAATAGTAGAAATGAATAACTGTAAAAATAGATGAAAAAATGCAATGAAACCTGAAGGGTTTTTAATAAAAATGAAAAAACAAACCTTGAATTGTGTTTTAGAAACAAAATTTAACTTTTGAAACCTAAATTGTTTGATTAAAGCCAAAAAAATTGAATTTGAAAACCCTAATTGAAACAAAACAAAAAAAATTGCATTTCAAAACCCTATAAATCGAAATGAATAAAAACATTGCATTTACAAATGCAAATCAAGCTTTTTGAAACCCTGAATCCAAATCAAATGAAAAAAATTGAATTTGAAAACACTAGTTTGAATTGAAATGAAAAAATTGCATTAAAAACCTTAATTGTTTAAAATTGAAACCCTAAATTGAATTGGAACAAAGAAATTGTTAAAACCCTAAGTTGGAATCGAACAAATCATTTTGATTTTGAAAACTAGGTTATTTCGAGCTCAAAAAAATTCATTTGCATTGCTTAAATGTTTTAAATTTTATTTGCTTTGTATGGAAAAAATGATATATATTAAACTTTAGTTTGAATGTTAAATTATAATTAGATTAGAAATCAATATGTTAAGGAATAGTTAAAATTCATAAAGTTTATCTTGATGTTTGTTTGCAAATTTAGTTTGCAAATTCGTAAATCTAAGCGCGTACAATTGATTCCAATTGACACTAACTTGCAAGTCTAAATTATGCCAAGGGCCACCCAAACTTCACTCTAAGTTTGTTAAACCCTAGACCCTAAACTGTAAAATCTAAACCCTCAACACTAATGCATTTGAAATTTATGAACCCTAGACCCTAATCTTTCATTGGACATACCTAAAATTATGTAGGTTCAATGTCAAGAATGGGTCTTTTTGGTAGATTTATGAAAACTATTTTGAATATCTAGAATGCCATAAAAGTATAATTATAGCAATTCCAATTGGAAACACTTGGGTACTTATATATCATATGAAATTCTAAATCTAGGAAGGTGTCTATTATATAGGAGAGTTGATAATACATGGAAACGGGTTTGTATGGGAATATATGTATTAAGAAAAACATACCACATGACCTCTATAGGATTTTTAAGATGTGATCCTAGATAATAATCCACCCATCCTCAATCATAATGGATTCTTTAGAAATTAAGAGAGATTCAATAACCATAAAATTACCTATATTTTGATACTATATAGATTTATGTGGAAGGATAGAAATGCATCAATAAGGAGACCAAGATGGAGCCATTTAACACCTAGAAGGTACATTATGATAGGTTGGAGGAACTACATGCCATTATTACAATCTCTAGGAGGTAGGAGGATGATTCATATAAAAAGAAATATAATTAACATTTATATTATTTAATATATTATATTTAACATAATATATTAAATAATATAAATATTTCTAATATCATAAAAACATAACATAAGATTACAAACCTCACATAGTAATGTTACACCCTAATTTGGGCTTTAATGGAGATTGAGCTTAAGATTCAATTAGGTTTGTAGTAAATAGTTAGGTTTACAATTAGGGAATATATAATAAATATTAATATAATTCTATAAATACAAATATAAATTAATTTAAATATAATATAATATAGGAATAATACATTTAAGATTAGGTATGGCTATAATTTAATTAAGTTTCAATTAGGTTTGCAATTCAATTAGGATATGGTTAGGGGTGTGGATCATTTAGCATTCTATTATTGTTAGAGTATGGGTTACATTTAAGATTATTGTTATTTTTGTGATATGTATAGATTGATTCATTTTTAACATGATACTTTTTTTATTAGAGGGGTAAACACTTTTGACCCAGAGCTAGATGGAACCAATGAGGCTATAGTATGACTAAATTTGGACCTCACTAGACATCTAGATCCCCTTAAGCCATCCTATCACCTTAAATCATAAATCAATTTATTAAGGGGTCCCAATATCACAAATTTCTTAAGAGGATCAAAGAAGTTCTTAAAATTTGGTGAAGTTGCCCAAGGCAACCAAATTTAACAATAATAAGATCATGCAAGATTATAATATGAATGAGATTTCATGATCTAGGTTGGTCAGTTGAAACAAGAGTAGATCTCAATCAACTATTCCTTTACACAAGATTTTAATGCGTTCTTCACTAATCCTGTAAGTTCATTAATATTCCAAGGGGCACCAAACTTACCCCTAAGTTTTGTGTAAAACCTCTAAAACCCTAAACACTAAACCATTCATTTTGTCCTTGTGTTGTATTCTTAATGAAATTTGGTTGCATTGTGTCTCACCAAATTTTGTATTCACTCTCTGAGCCATGTGCTCATTTCTCCTAGGACTCACTAGACGTGAAATCCTTGGGGCCATCCCTCCTAAATCTCAAATTGTAATTCATTTCTTAAGGGATCGTGCCAGTGTGCTCTGCAATTCCAGGATCGCTCTTATCATGATCTAGGTTGGTCGGGCTTGAAACAAGAGTAGATCTCAATCAACTATTCCACAAGAAAATGTTCTTCACTAACTTACAAGTTCAATAAATATTCCAAATTAAACCCCAAACCCAAACACTAAACCATTTGATTTTGTCCTACTCAGATCATAAAGTGGAATTTGGTTGCCTTTAGGCAACCACCGGAATTTCATTCCCTATGCCATGTAATTTTGTCCTAGGATCTTACTACATATATCCCCTTAAGTTATCCTGCTACTCCCAAACCCCAAGCCATCATTTTTTCTAGAATTTTACTTGTACTCTGCCGCTCTTAGGCAACTCCACCAAATTTCATTGCCTTATGCCATGTAATTTTTTCCTAGGATCTTACTACATATATCTCCTTAAGTTATCCTATTACCCTAAACCCTAAACTCTAAAGTATAAACCGTAAACCCTAAAGCCATCATGTTTTCTTAGGCTCTTAATGAAATTTGGTTGCCTTAGGAAACTCCACCAAATTTCTTTCCCTTATGCCATGTAATTTTTTCCTAGGATCTTACTACATGTAGAACCCCTTAAGCTATCCTATTACCCTAAACTCTAAACCCTAAACCCTAAAGCCATCATTTTTTCTTTAAAGGATCTTAATGAAATTTTGTTGCCGTAGGAAACTTCACCAAATTTTATTCACTTGAGCCATGCCATTTTCTCCTAGGACCTCACTAGACATAAATCCCCTTAAGCCATCCTGTCACCCTAAATCATAATTCGACTTTCTTAAGGGGTTCCAATATGAAATTTCTTAAGATCAAAGAAGTTCTTAAAATTTGGTGATCAAAGTTGCCCAAGGCCCAACCAAATTTAACAATAATAAGATCCTACAAGATTATACAATATCAATAGTTAATTGAATTTTCATTCAAGTAACATGTGCCTTAGAGATATAAATGAGGCTTACATATAATTTTATCATTTGTATTCAATTATTTAAGGCCATTTATATTGAATGTTTTAAAGGTATTTCCTAAACATGTACCTTACATCTTGAAATTACAAATCTAATGCAGGTTCACTCATATCTTAAAGATCACATGGATCCATTCAATAATATTTGCAATCCACCTCCACGCCATCCATCTCCAACACCTTCACCTCCACCTCCGCCCACTCCACCTTGCAACCCCCCACCTCCACCACCTGAAATCAATGAACATGCTTGTTTGCAAGCACAAATCAATGCTTCTGCTAGAACCATCCAAGATCAAATCAACATTATTCAAAATGAAGAATGTGTTGCACCTCCTATGAGGATGTTCGCATCTAGGATGCAAACCCTTGTTGATGCTGTTAGGGCTATGGATGGGATCGTAGATGAGCATCGACAATGGCTAGAGGAGAGGAGAACTCCTGATTTTGAAAAGGAAAACACAAAGAAATGAAGATCTATGGAGTAGAGAGCCATAATAGTTTATTATAAATTAAAACAATGATCTTAAATAGTTATGAATTTATAAATTGGGTGAATGATGGATATTTTGTGTGATGAATTTATAAATTTGGTTCCAAATGGATATTTTTAGTGACATAAATTTATGATTTTGGTTCTAGATATATTTTTAGTGACATGGATTTATGAATTTGGTGGAATTTATGAACTTATAATGAATAGTATATAATAGTATATATTTCATGACTATCTACTAGATCATGATTTCGCCTGCTGAAAAATTGTAATATATATGTGTATGTGTGTGTGTGTGTGTTAGACATAAAATGAGATTTTGTGAATGTTTCAAGTTTATTGTTTAGTATGTATGTGCATGTATTAAAAATTTGGATATATAGTTCTTAAATTTTGAAATTTGTATGTATGTACATAGTTTTAGTTTAATGATTTGTAATGATGCAAATTATGCATCATATTTTTTTATTTTAAATGTACATGTACATACATTTAATTTTGAATTTTGTATGGACATGCTCTTGAGTTGAACAATCAATGTATATATATGTGCATTTCAATTAAATATATGATCTTAATATATATGTTGCTTATCCTATTTCAATTAAATATATGATCTTAATATATGTATGCACATGGACTATTTTGTATGATTTAATGCAGGTGCACATTTATATCTAGCATATCATGGATGATTTTAACATTGATGATATCATCAATCCACCATCTCAGCCACAACCGTGATTCCCGCCCCTTACTCCCTCCCCCTCCCCCTCCACCTCCACCTAATATGCCACCTCCGACACCTATGGCATCTGATGAGGCTCGCTTGAGAGCACGAATAAATGATCAAGTTACATCCTTACAAAATCAAATCAATGCTATGCAGAGTCAAGCATTGATTCCTCCACATGTGAGATGTTTTGCATCTGCAATGCAAAACATTGTTGATTCCATCAGGATGATCGATTATGATCTTGATAGGCATTGATGAGACAGAGAACAAATGAGAAAATTTTATTCTGATGGTCTCTCTTACAAACAAATATTAGACCTCAAAATAACGAAAGCCCATCTAGCCCCCTACTTTCTTGACTTCGGCATCGACAAACCCATTCCACCCAACAAATCTAGAATATTCATGAGGTGGTCCATGACATCCCAGATGAGGTGCACATTTTTGGGATCGGGTTTCTGACGTCTCACACGGAAGCTCATTGAGAAACCCATGTAGAGGTTTGTTTTAAAGCAAAGCCCAATTATTTTGATTTTAGATCACATTTTAGGTGCCGGGTGTTACGCAATATGCTTTATCCCATGCTCCCTGTAGCACAACTCCCTTGTTGTTGCCTCATGGTCCTCCCATTCTGAATTAATAAATACTATAAATAATAGTTCATCTAACACTAATTTATAAGTTGTCAAAACAAATAAATGATTTCTTAAGCAGTGCCCAAAGGGTCGCGAATAGAACATCTTAAGGATGTCTTTATAGTTACAATATTTCAAGGGGATGTCTAAAGGGTCACAATAGAACGTGGTTAATCAAGGGATGTCTTAAGGGGTCTAAGGATGTCTAAAAGCGGGGTCATGGCTAGGAACATGTTAATTCGCGATGTCTAAAAGGGTCATAATAGAATCGTCTTATGGATGTCTTAAGGGTTATACTATGTCTTAAGGATGTCTAAAATATAATAGAACGTTAATTAAGGGAGGGGTCTTAAGGATGTCTAAAGGATCATGAATAGAACATGTTAATTATGGATGTCTAAAAAGGGTCATAATAGAATGTCTTAAGGATGTCTTAAGGGTCTTAAGGATGTATAAAGGTCAAATAGAACATATAATTAAGGATGTCTAAAAGGGTCATAATAGAACGTCTTAGCGGATGTCTTAAGGTCATAACATCACTCTAAATATATAGAATATTGATTTGATACATGGAAGTACATAGAGTATGTTTAATTTTGTAAGTATGTATGTACCTATATGTCATCTCAAAACAATGTTTACAAAATTTGGATATGCCATCTCAAGAACATCTCAAACTAATGGCTAGAATGTAGTAGGTCTTCACACCACCTGATATCAAAAAGGTACAAGCAATATCAATGAAATCATCAAAACATACATATTTTAATTTATATAAACTATCTATATGTACAACTCAAGTACCTACATTTAAAAGTATTCCACCACATGTTTGTAGGTTGAATCCGTGCATCCTCTCCTTTTGTTTCCCAAAGTATGATCAATGCAATGATGGCTTTAGATTTAAATGACAATAACTCAATTTTAACTATTAATGTCCAAGCAATATCAATATGTAATCAAAACATGTATTTAAATATAATTTAACTCCATAATTACCTATTTTACCAAGTATTCCATGTTGTCTAGGGTTGAATTGCATGGAGTAGATCCTTTTTGTGATTATGCCTTTTAAGGATATATAAAAGAACAATTTAAATCAATTTTCAACTAATAAATACACTAATCTCAACATCAAACAACATGTATTTAATGTATTTAAAAGGACAAAAATAAAACTAAGACTATATTTACTGTATTTCATTTCTTAATCCATTGTACCATCTCTGCGATCCTCTTTTGCAATGCATCTATGATTGCCTCATGCTCTTCCATAGAAATTGACCATAGTAATTTTTTTGAAGGTCTTCCACAATAGCGCTCTAGTTTTATATTTGTTGCCACTACCAAATGTGAATAATGCATAATATTTTTATGTGTTTCATAGTCTTCGAATGCAGGTAGACCATTCTTTCTTCTCAAGTATTTTCGTAGCCAAGTGCCAACAACCACCACCGATCCTATTGGAAAACATGTTCAAAAACCACCATCAAATAACTTCTCAAAATTTACTTAAGGGGATCAAAGACTTGTTCTAAAAAATTGCTTAAGGGGGTCTAAAACTTGTTATCAAAATTTTCTTAAGGAGGTTTCTTAAGGGGATCACCGTACTTGTTGGATAATGAAAGCCATCATCATCTTCTCGAGGTGTTAACAACTTATGTTTAGTTTCCACACAACAAGCCAACCAATATTCTGATTGCTCTTCATTCCCCTCAGGTGCAATAATTGCATACACATGTCTTGCCAACAAAATTCGATTTAATAACTTGTGCATATCCATATAACTAATTTAGTATTAAAAAATAACTTAATAAAGAAAAATAAAATGAAATAAATTAAATTAAAATTACCTTCTTGTACAAGGTCTGAAACATGATCATAATCTTCAGATGCAAACAATTGATCATTTTTTCAATAGTTCTTTCATATTAATTATGTGCTTTGATAGGTGTCAACGATATTTGCTCCCACTGTTCAACCCATTTTGTATTTTCACAAGCTTCCCAATCTCCTGAGATACAAAAATGAAAAAAACATGCAAGCTCCCTTGTCCAAATAGTCCATGTGCTTGTTGTCGCACTCCTAAATGAATGCCATTTAGTAGACCCACTAATTGTATCACAATCAACTCTAGATACAATGTTTTCACCAACCAAAAGAATTGATGAACTATAGAGTAATCAATCGAACCAGGTGCAGATAATCTTCTATTACACCAATCCACAATCTCATGTGCATTTTTAAAATTTACTAAATCCTCGAATTTTAATTGTTCTCTAGCAAGAATTCTTTTGACACACGCACCAGCTCCATCATGTTTTCCTTTACCATGCCCAGCTTAAAATTGAATTTTACCTCATTGTTGGTGCACTTGGAATTCCTATACCTTGTGAATATCATGGATATCACCATTCTTTGTTATTTTATTCTTTAAGTTTTCCTTAACTAGATTGACAAATAAAGTCATTGCTCTAAACTCTTAAGCAAATAAAATTCTTTATAGTGAAAAAATCTAACAAGGTATTGATATAATTAGCTAATGTACATATTTATAAAATGACACCATTAGTTTCTCACTAGTAATGGAAAAAAGTGTTGGTACTAAAAATTAAGGAAAGAGGTAATCATTAGAAAAAAAATATAAATTATGATAACAGAGAATGTGTATATGTAAACGATTGTAACCATTAGGTGATGAATACTGAAGTGTACACACATGATAATTTTAAAAATGATGAATATGGAGCTCAACTAAAGGAAAATTAATTTCACCATTGTTTCCCCCATTTAGAATATCATGATTGTGTGTAGTGTATGAAAAATGAATAAAATTCTTGCCTCCATGTGTCAATAACAAGAAAAAAAATAGAATATCACATAAATTATGTACATAAGAAATAGAAATATGACCCACAAAATTTTCTCTATGAATTAAGGTTAGGGTTATAGGATAAAACTTTGGGTAAAGGTTAGGATTAGGACACAACTAGAGTTATGGTTAGGTTTCAATTAGGGTCAGATACAACAAGGCTTAGGGATAGGATTATTTTTAGGAGAAGGTAAGGGTTCAATAAGGGTTGGGTTCTAATAACGGTTAGGGTTAGGGTTTAATTAGTATTACAGTTAGAATTAGGGTTCAATTCTAACTCTAATTAAAATTCAAATCCAAACCCTATCAATACCATAGACGATTAGAGAATAAAAGCATTACTAAATACTATAAATAATAGTTCATCTAACACTAATTTATAAGTTTTCAAAAAAAATAATGACATCTTAAGGCGGTGTCTAAAGGGGTCATAATAGAACATGTTAATTAAGGGGACGCCTAAAGGGGTCATAATAGAACATCTTAAGGGGATGTCTTAAGGGGTCTTAATGGGATTTCTAAAGGGT
Organism: Sequoia sempervirens; assembly: GCA_007258455.2. Taxonomy (NCBI): domain Eukaryota; kingdom Viridiplantae; phylum Streptophyta; class Pinopsida; order Cupressales; family Cupressaceae; genus Sequoia; species Sequoia sempervirens. The sequence goes on along the minus strand of VDFB02330008.1, from coordinate 10,888 downwards.
CATAATAGAACTTGTTAATTAGGGGATGTCTTATGGGGTCTTAAGGGATGTCTAAAGGGGTCATAATAGAACATGTTAATTAAGGGAATGTCTAAAGGGGTCATAATAGAATGTGTTAATTAAGGGAATGTCTTAAGGGGTCCTAAGGGGATGTCTAAAGGGGTCATAATAGAACATGTTAATTAAGGGGATGTCTAAAAGGGTCATAATAGAACGCCTTAAGGGGATGTCTTAAAGGGTTATAATATGTCTTAAGGGGATGTCTAAAGGGGTCATAATAGAACATGTTAATTAAAGGGATGTCTTAAGGGGTCTTAAGGGGATGTCTAAAGGGGTCATAATAGAACATGTTAATTAAGGGGATGTCTAAAAGGTCATAATAGAACATCTTAAGGGGATGTATTAAGGGGTCATAATATGCCTAAATATATAGAATATTGATTTGATACATAGAAGTACATAGAGTATGTTTAATTTTGTAAGTATGTATATGTCATCTCAAAATGATGTTTACAAAATTTGGATATGCCATCTCAAGAACATCTCAAACTCGTGGCTAGAATGTAGTAGGTCTTCACACCAATTCTGACATCAAAAAGGTACAAGCAATATCAATGAAATCATCAAAACATACATATTTTAATTTATATAAAACTATCTATATGTACATAACTCAAGCACTGCGTAAGATTTAAAAGTATTCCGAGGTTGAATGCGTGCATCCTCTCCTTTTGTTTCAAAGTGTATGAGATCACCGCAATGATGGCTTTAGGATAAAATGACAATAAATCAATTTTTAACTATTTATGTCCAAGCAATATCAATATGTAATCAAAACATGTATTTAAATATAATTTAACTGATAATTACCTATTTTTACCAAGTATTCCATGTTGTCTAGGTTGAATTTGCACGGAGTAGATCCTTTTTGTGATTATGCCTTAAGGATATATAAAAGAACAATTTAAATCAATTTCAACTAATAACACACTTGACCAATGTCGAAACATGTATTTAATGTTTTTAAAAGAACAAAATAAAACCAAAACTGTATTTACCTATATTTACTTAATCCATTGTACCATCTGCATCCTCTATTTTTTCCAATGCATCTATGATTTCCTCATGCTCTTCCATAGAAATTGACCATAGTAATCTTTTTGAAGGTCTTCCACGATAGCGCTCTAGTTTTATATTTGTTGCCACCACCAAATGTGAATAATGCATAATCTTTTTATGTGTTTCATAGTCTTCGAATGTAGGTAGATCATTCTTTCTTCTCAAGTATTTTCGTAGCCAAGTGCTAACAACCACCACTAATTCTATTGGAAAATATGTTCAAAAACCACCATCAAATAACTTCTCAAAATTTACTTAAGGGGATCAAAGACTTGTTCTAAAAATTGCTTAAGGGGATCTAAAACTTGTTATCAAAATTTGCTTAAGGAGGTGTCTTAAGGGGATCACCGTACCTGTTGGATAATGAAAGCCATCATCTTCTCGAGGTGTTAACAACTTATGTTTATTTTCCACACAACGAGCCAACCAATATTTTGTTTGCTCTTCATTCCCCTCAGGTGCAATAACTGCATACACATGTCCTGCCAACAAAATTCGATTTAATAACTTGTGCATATCCATATAACTAATTTAGTATTAAAAAATAACTTAATAAAGAAAAAATAAAATGAAATAAATTAAATTAAAATTGCCCTTCTTGTACAAGGTCTCAAACACAAATCTGCTAATCTTCAAATGCAAACAATTGCTCATTTTCTTCAATAGTTCTTTCATATTGATTATGTGCTTCAGCAGGTGTCAATGATCTTTGCTCCCACTATTCAACCCATTATGTATTTTTGCAAGCTTCCCAATCTCCTAAGATACAAAACTGGCAAAACATGCAAGCTCCCTTGTCCAAATAGTCCATGCTTATACGGGTCGCGAGACTCCTAAAATGAATGCCATTTAGTAGATCCACTAATTGTCTCACAATCAACTCTAGATAATGTTTTCTTTCCACCAACCAAAAGAATCGTATGAACTGTAGAGTAATCACCAACCAAAGCAGATAATCTTCTATTACACCAATCCACAATCTCATGTGCATTTTTAAATTTTACTAAATCCTCGAATTTTAATTGTTCTCTAGCAAGAATTCTTTTGACACACGCACCAGCTCCATCATGTTCTCCTTTACCATGCCCAGCTTAAAGAAAACTCCATATATGTTGGACATTAAGTTCCTTGTGAACCCTACTTAACCAATAGAACATTCTAGCTTTTTTGAACTGCCTCATACAATTATCTCACCATATGAGGTGTTCTTTCATATGGATTTCTCTTTCTTTTAAATTTGTATAAAATTTACTAAAACAATATTGAACAAACTCTGATGAATGTAACCGATTGTCACTCAAATAAAAATGATACTCCCTCAAAACTTTTCTATCATCCTCAGTGCTATCATCTGCATGTCTATAAACAATATGGACAAACATAGCTACTTGCACATAATTATAATATTGAGATTGAATTTCCTCTTGCGGAGCGAGAGTATAATTCTCTGCAAAATCAACCACTGAAAGTATAGTACCAATTGGAAATGTGTTTCTACATGCGCAAAATTGTCCATCAAGCCATTGAGCATGTTCATAGTGCATAACATATTTTGATACAATTTTATTATTAAATTCACTCATAAATGCATGCACACTAACTTTTTCTCAGAATTCAAATCACAACGCTTTCCTATTTTTTCCATCTTTTAAAGAATAGTGAACATTCCTAAATCTTTTGACATCTACTAATTGTTGTCCAAAATCATGATCAACACTTTCATGCAAACAATTTCTTAAAAATGAAAGATTTCCACAGTTAATGCATTGTCTAGAAATACAAGAACTTAAATAAAATAATCTATCATTAGAGTTTTCACAAAACAAACCTGAAATAAACTCTCTTATTGATTCAAGTGGCATATCAATACCACAATCCTGTATAATCATGTTAGAATGCAAGGTACAACGTATATATCGAAAACATCATAGAAATAACGAAATTGAACATGTATTATACAACAACAAGATATTCATTGCTTATTAATTTTTACATACCAGGGTTTACATTTTTCAAAAGACCTTTGACTTATTTTAATATTACCAGGTAACACTGAATCGCTACAAAATTTTCTATAAAATTCAGTTTGTGTTGTATCTAATAGGTGTTTTGGGTGAGGATCGCGGACTTTGGACACCACCCTTAATTTTAAAACATCTCTAGCATTAGATGAAACCCTACTATTATCATGCCAATATTTTTTGATCAAAGATTTAATTTCAACACTCAATTTTATATTAGACCTCGGTAGTTGTCCATTGAAACTCCAACATTGATAGTATCATTTTTTATACTTTCTCTTCTTTTTGCTGCTCTTAGTAATGTTTTAGGATGAATTTTTAAAACTTCACTAATATTTCTTACCATTCTTTTATTCAAAGTTGTTTTATTGACTATAGCAGTAGTTATAGCTCTTCTTGCTACGTTTTTATCTTTAGATCGACTATTTTTCCCAATAGATTGAATGGCACTAGCAATAGTAGACATAGCATATTTTAATGATTGATCTTTTCTTTTTGGTTTAACATAAAAGCCTAACATTTTCATTACTTTCCTCCTTTTTTGCATTCTCATCAATTGCATCATTAGTTGACATTGAAATGCAATTTTTTTATGATAAAAGAATTTAGTGTATATTCTATTCGCATGTGTTCTTATTTTCCTCCAAGAAATTTGGATCAGAAGATTTCGAAAAAATACCACTTCCAATTTAAAAAAAGTATTTCATTAAATTCAACATCACATTCTTAAATTTTCATCTTCATTTTCATCAACAAAACAGTTTTCATTTTCATTTTCATTTTCATCAACAAAACTTTTCATTTACATTTCATTTTCATCAAAAAATAGGTTTTGAGCCATTTTCAAGAAAATGATCATTTTGATTTTCATTTGCAACAAAAGATTTTTCTTTTTTGTTTTCAACATATTCTATAAAATTCATCTTTTGAATATAGTCAATGTCAACATCATTATATCCAGCATCTTGTAAATCTTCTACAAACAAATTTACCATTTCACTAACATGTGGATTTGAAGACGTACCTCGATTTGTGTATATTGAAACATTCTCCATAGCATTCAAAGAGGGATTTGAAGACATAGTAGGACTTGTTTGTATAATCATACTCTTCTCCAAATTGACTCCTTGCAAATTAGCTTCATCTACAACTATGGTATCTTCAATGTTTTCATCTTCAATAGTTGTTGAATTAGTTGCTCCACCATTGTTCATTGATTTTATTCTCATTCTTCTTTCTCTTTGTCTTTGTCTCTTTTTTTCTTTATTTGTTCAACTTCTTAAGGAGACAATGTCTTTCTTCTCTTATTATGAAATTTATCTCCCATAATTATAAAATTATCAAGCACAAATGAATGTTAATAGTGAAATACTTCAAAATATTCAATCCAAATTGGAATTTGAATACCTATTACGAAAAAATTCTTCCTCTTGTGTTCCTCAAAACAAATAGAAAACTACCACAATTCCACTTTAAAAATTGTTTTCTTCATGCTTCCTTTGAAAAATTCAATCCATATTGCAAATTTCACTTCAAAAATGGTGTAGATGATGCCCTTTGATAAAATCAACCGTAAATCAAATTGTCCACTCAGAATACAATAACTTATGAAAAATAATTGATTTTAGTGCTCTCACGACATGTGAAGTTGCAAAGTTGCAGACTTGACAATAATTGTGCACATTGTTTTTAAATAATATAAACGGGATCCCGTCTATAAAACGGATCCCGCTTATTATTAAACGGGATCCCGTTACTAATAAACGGTGATCCCGCTCACTTAAATTGAGTGGTTTTGTAAAGGCAACAGATCTTGTTACTTTTACAACGGGTCGGAATAGGATCCCGACATTATAGCATGGGATCCCCTTGCTACTAACTGGATCCCATTTTATAACGGATCCCATTATTTTAAATTTGAATTTTGTTTTGCATCGTGTAGTGTTTTCCTAAAGGTTTTTGGTACTGGAAAAGCTTTTGGAAGTCTAAGCCTTCAACCTCGGGTTTGACTCAAATTGAAGGCCCTAACAATGTCAAAGAAAAATATCGACTTTGGACATATGGTCAATTTAACCTTTTTTCAAAAATTTTCTGACAAAATTAAAACCCATTTTAGATCAAACAATGTAGATTCTAAATATGTAATTTGTTTTGCAATTGAATTATTTTTCTATTTTTCAATTAATTTCTAATAAAATTGGTCCATAAACTTTAAATATCAGAGTTTTTTACTATTTGAATAACTTTTGATCAACATAACATTTTGACAAACAGATTGCACGAGAGCAAACTTCAGACAATTATTTTCAATTTGAAAAAAAAAATCAAAAAATGATAAGTTTAGGTCATCTTATGCATGTCGTACATGACGATTTTTCAAAACGACAAATTTTCCTAATAAACAATTAACAAAAAAAAAAAATTCAATAAAAAATTATAAAGAAATATCAAGAGCAAGGTTCAGTGAGTCATAAAACTTTTCCCAAAAGGATTTAGAAAAATACAATAATTTAAGTCAAAATATGGATGTCGTACACGTGCATGGTATGGTAAAAAAAAATGACTTTTAAACAGTGGTTTTTTGAAATGCCTATTGAAACTCAATTTGTATAATTTGGGTATTGAAATAAATTATATATTTGGAAACTAGACTTCGAGCACTACATTTTATGATTAGTGACTTTTTTAAATATTTCATCTCTAAGTGCTTCAAATTTTAAGGTCAAATGTGTCAAATACTGAAAATCAGGGAAAACACTTCCACTTTTTGGCCAAAAAGTGGACTCAACTTCTTGCACACACCCACCAAACATATGCCAAATTTTCTTAGCAAAAATATAGTAAAAGAGAATGTGTCTACCAGACTCAGGTAGTCTGCACAAGTTACAGTAATCAGCCACATAGTTATCTTTTCTAATTGGGAGTTTTTCAAGAACCAACAGCCATTTAAAACATTTTATCTTAGGCTGAATAGAGCCTTTCCACAATATATCAAAATATTTCTTCCAAGAGCAGATGTCAAGGGTGGAGTACCAAACAAAATTGACATGGTTAATGATGGCATCATTATATCCAATCACATTGTAGATGTTTTTAGCTTTGATTTTGGATATAATGGTCCCATTTGGCCATTTACAGTTTAAATATCTATGAGAGTCCATATGACAAGTAGTAGGTAAGTCCTTGGTAGCTTTAAGAATCATATTATATGTTTTCTTCTAGGAGATCAGGATATCAAATTTGCTTCTAAGATCATCCCAATTGATTATCCTATCATGCTCAAAGAGGTCAGCTAATTGAGAAATGCCCATATTAAACTAGTATCTAGTAGAGCAACCTTAGAAGAGGATGAGGGGTTTGCTAGATGAGTGCAAGTTCCACTAGATGGACCTTTCACCATATAGTTGATTATCATCATGGAAGGCCTTATTAGTAATATATTTCCTGACATGATTCCAAGCTTTCCATATGGATCTAAAGACAACAGATCCGTGTACAACAATAGGAAAGTTGCCAATAATCATATCATTAAAAGGAAGATTCTTCCAAGATTTTGCATTTTTGGGGAATCCCCTTTCTATATTCTTCCTAACAAGGATCTTCCATGGATAATTACCATGCATAGAGTGAAAAATCCACTTGGTGGCAATGGAAATCCCTTGGAGTATAAGATCCTTCAAGCCCAAACCCCCAAGGAGCTTATCAGTATGGTACCAATCCCATTTAATAGCATGCATCTTTCTATTTCCTTTACCATCAAACCAGAGAAAGTTTCTAATGACCTTTTCTATTTCCAAGATTTGGTAATTACTGAACATCCAAGCCGAGGAATAGTAGATATTGTAGGAAGAAAGATTTTTTTGGCAGACTTGAACTCTGCCAGCCAAGGATAAAGATCTATTGTGCCACTTATCCAACTTCTTAGTGATTTTATCTTTAACCCAAGACCACATATCCTTAAGGGAAGGTTCAATAGAAAAAGGTATGCCCAAATATCTCACAATTTTATGCGGACCTCGCCATTAAAAATCATAGTTTTAAAACCAGTCACCTGGGGCTACTCATCCCATCCAAGAAATATAGATTTAGAGTGGGATAAACAAGCGCCAGAAATAGTGCAAAAAAAAATGAGTTTGTTTTTCAGAGCTTTAAAGTTGTATCATCTACAAATTGGCAGTTTATAAGCTCTTCATTATTAGGGAGAGATATGCCCCTGATAGTAGGGGAGATTGAGTTATCTCTAAGAATGTAATACATGGCATCATAGGCAATAACAAAGAGGGCAGGGGCCAAGGGGAAACCTTGCCTGATGGATCTACCAAGGGGCAAGGAGTCTAAAAGGGAACCATTAACATCAACTTGGGCAAAAGCATCATTGAGCAACATATTAATAGAATTGCAGAAAACACTAGGAAATCCAAAAGCCTCAAGCATCATGGAGATAAAGCTCCATTCCACCCTATCATAGGCCTTTTCAAAATCCAGAAGAAACATAGCAAAATTTTGTTGAGAGTAATTGGCCCAATTCATGGCTTCCTAGCTGGTGATCAGATTCTCAAGAATATACCTTCCTTTAATGAAACTAGTTTGGGTAGAACAAACAAATTTGGGCAGGATATTCTCAAGTCTCAGAGCCAGGATCTTGGAATTTTTTTTATAGGAAACATTAAGGAGTGATAAGTCTCCAATTTTTAATGAGAGCTTTGTCCCCATCCATAGGAATCAACTTAATAATACCCCTATTGATGGAGCTACCCAGGGAACCCCTAGCTAGGGCTTCTGAGTAGATATCTTGAAGATCTTTTCATATCCAACTAATATTAGTCTTGTAAAACTCCACAAGGAGAACATTGGGGCCAGGGGCCTTGTCATTATTAAAGGAGTTAATGGTTTTTTCAATTTCCTCCAAGGAGATATCTTTAGATAGCAGGTCAGCATCTATAGTGGAGATCCTATTAGGGATAAGAGATCTGCATTGATTTCTAAGGGAAGTAGCCTCCTCTGGATCCTCAGAGGCAAAAAGATTTTGGTAAAATTCAGCAAAGGCCTCTTTGATTTTTTCGAGGTCAGTTATTTATTGATTATCAACTATAATTCTCTCTATAGTTTCATTAGATTGTTTATGCTTAATGAGGTTAAAGAAAAAATTAGTGCCATGATCACCAAATTGTAGCCAGTGAGCATGGGATCTAATTTTGGTGCCTCTAGTTTTAACCTATTGGTGCTGTCTAAGGGCTTCCTTACCATTAATCACATGAGAGATGAGATCATAGTCTGAGGGATTGTCTTGGATGTTGGTTTCAGCTTTCTGAAGGTTAGAGGAGAGATTTTTTTTGGTAAACCTATAGTCTTTGGCCCTTTTTTTGCCAATGGTCTTTAACAGATTCTGTCAAGTAAGAATGTTCATGTTCCATCTATCTGTGTGAGAGCTGGTGGGAAAGTTATTCATGTTAATGAGTCTAATGATAGGAATGGCAACAAGAGCATCCTCATCTTTAAGAAGACTAATATTTAGGATAAACTTGGGATTGGAGCCTTTGTTGTGCATAGGGGAATTATTAATTCTAATACAAGTGGAGATAGGATGGTGATCAGAGAGGGAAGTGGAGGTGATGAGGACAAAGTTTCCCAAGTTATCAGGCAAAATAGAGAAGAAATTTTTATTAGCATAGAAACGGTCAAGTCTAGAATATATTATAGAGGGACCTTGTTGGAAATTACACCAAGTATGCCATAAGCCTAAATTTGTGTCTTTATTTCTAGCCAAGGGTTCAAAGAAATGTTTAGGATTTTTCATTCTATTCCAGTGAGTTTTTTCCAGGTCTTTCCAAGCAACTAGAAGACCACCAACTTTGTCCTCCTAGGATTAAACCATATTGAAATCCCCTCCCACAAGCCATGGGATATTAGGGAAAGTAGCCAGCCAGTCCCAGAGGCTCGCTCTCTCCCTAAAATCATTTGAGGCATAAATAGAGCATATGCCAAAGACATTTTTATTGTAATTAATAGTAATCCACACTAGTCTATTACAAGGGGAGATCCCATTTCCAGTGATATAATTTGCCCATCTTGAGTTAACCAAAAGTGCAACTCCACCCTTGCCCCTAGGGTGGTTAGTACAATATTTGATAGCATCTTTCCAAAGGAAGTTAAGATTGGATTCAAGTACAAATCCAATAGCTTTAATCTCTTGCAACATCAAGAAGTCCATGGAATTATAGGTATCTAAATAATGCTTAATAACGAACTTCCTGTCAGGGGATTCAAGCCCCCTTATGTTCCATGAGATGCAATTCATGAGGAAACATGCAGGAGGGAACAATGGTTTGCGGACCCCACAATTGGGCGACGGGGGAGGCATTTGGGCTCCAAAAATAAGAACTCCTCCAGTAAAAAGCATGGGGATATCCCTTCTGTAGCTATTTAGATGTGGGGAAATCTCCCTTAAATTCATCATCATTATCTGAAACAACAGGGGACAGGATATCCACATCCATGGACTACTTTGGGTGGAGATTAGCGGAATCGAAGGAGTGCTTACATGCAGGGATGACCTCAAGCATACATTCATCACTAAGCTCTTTGAAGATCTTATGAGGGAAGTTCTAGGGAGGGGCCGAGTCAATGCAATTTTCAGAGGGGTCCTTGTTGATCAAACTTGTTGGGGGGGAACTAATTTGGGTTTCCTGTGAGACGGCCAAGACGGGGTTGTCCATGCTAGAGGCTAGTAGAGGATTTAAGGACAGGGAGCCCGCAATGGAGGTGTTAACCAGCTTATTGGTCCTTTGTCTACACTTATTGGATTTTTTTGTCACAGTTTGGAATCCATCATTTTGAGTCTCGTTCTCAAAGGACAAGGAATTAGCTAAGATTAATGTAGGGGAAAGGGCAGGAGGGATGGACGGGGAGTTGGAAGCCATAGTAGGGAGGGGTTTAGAAGGCTCAGCTATATGAGGGGTTTTGTTCACAGAGGATTCCACATTAGGGTTAGTAGTATGAGTGGATTTTTGGAGAGGCGAGGGCTTAGCCAACATAGGTTTTTTCTTAAGGATGGGGTATTCCTTCCTCAGATGCCCTTCTCTTCTACACAAGAAACAAGCGTTCTGACCCCCAAGAATTTTAATAGGACAAGAGTAATTATCCTCAAAGATGTTAATGTTAATATCAGCCAAAATCTCTTTACCAAGATTTAATGAAATAAGAATCCTGGCATCCATATGAGGAATCAATCTCACAGTGTCATCCATTCGAATGACTTTACCAAGTGGTTCAAGCAATTGGGGAAGGAAACACCATAGCAATGGCAGGATCTGTTTAACCAAGATCCATCGAGGGGCTAAGAGGGAAAGAACCTCCTCAAGAATGGCCTCGGGAGACCAAGCCAGGGCGCAAAAGGAGGTAGAACCCATAGTCCAATATTATTTTTTAAGAACTTTGGCCTGGGATTCATGATTAGAAATAAATCACATATAAACCTTTTTGAATTTTCCTACAAAATGAAATATGGAAACTGAGTTTCAAGTTCCAGTAGTTATGGAACCAATCATCCAATTTTTTTTTCGGAGGGCATTTATCCACTTCAACAGCAGAGAAAAAAATAGCAGAATTCCTTAATCTATTTTTTTCCTTCACAATTTCAATAAGCATTTCCGGATTTGGAGAAACAGAGAAAGGTAAAGCAACAACCCCATTGTTCCTACCAGATTCACAGGCTCCATGAACACTCGACAAGTTAAACCTTGCATTCA